>VDFB02288108.1:0-24361 GCA_007258455.2 Sequoia sempervirens | reverse complement strand
TAAACATATAGAAATTATTGTGCGCCAAATTACATCGAAAGTTTTAGTTGTAGATGTGGAAAAGTCGGAAAATCAAAATTTGGAAAATGGACTAGGTAGTGTTTTTTTACCCGGAGAACTCGTTGGATTATCACGAGTACAAAGAATGGATCGTGCTCTAGAAAAAAGAATCAATTACCGAACCATTTTATTGGGAATGGCAAACGCATCTCTGAATACTCAAAGTTTTCTGTCAGAAGCGAGTTTTCAGGAAACTGCTCGGGTCCTAGCTAAATCTGCTCTTCAAGGTCGTATTGATTGGTTGAAGGGCTTGAAGGAAAATGTTATTCTCGGGGGAATGATACCTGTCGGTACTGGATTCAACCGTTTGGGAAAACGGAGCAAATGGATCCGAAAACGAGGAACAAAAATTTATTTATCAATTTATTTCTCAATAAAGTGAAAGATTTTTTCTTTGATCATGAATATAAAGTCTCTGTTTTATCTGTTAAACAAAAGAAAAAAAAAGTGATAAAAAAACTAGTAAAAATAAAAAAGAAAAAATCAAAACGAGCAGTCAAAAAAAAAAGAATTTTTATAAATGAAGAAATTTCTTGTTAGATTTCTTTTAATTTCTTTTAAAATAAAAAGAAAACATGAAATGAATATCTTGTACCAAGTACGCTACGGCAAGCAATCTAACCCATTCCATTGGAATGTAGATATTACAGTTCATAGTAAAAAATAAAAACAAAATGACGAAAAAAAAGTGGAACATCAATTTGAAAGAAATGGTAAAAGTAGGAGTTCATTTTGGTCATGAGACCAGAAAATGGAATCCTAAAATGGCACCTTACATTTTTAAAGAACGTAAAGATAGTCATATTATAAATTTAACTTACACCGCTCGTTTTTTATCAGAAGCCTGTGATTTTGTGTTTGATGGAGCAAAGAGAGGAAAACAATTTATGATAGTTGGTACAAAACATCAAACAGCTGATGCAGCTAAATTAGCTGCTTTAGCAGCTCGATGTCATTATGTAAATAAAAAATGGCTCGCGGGTATGTTAACTAATTGGTTTACTACAGAAGCAAGACTTGAAAAATTCAAAAATTTAACGAAAAAAAAAAATACGGGAGGATTTGATCGATTTACGAAGAAAGAAGCAGCAATACTCAAGAGAGAATTGAACAAATTGCAGGAGGATCTAGGGGGATTAGATACATGACAAAATTGCCCGATATTGTAATAATTCTCGATCAAAAAGGAGAATATACTGCTATTCGGGAATGTAGAACTCTGGGTATTCCAACAATTTGCTTAGTTGATACAGATTGTGACCCCGATCTCGTGGATATCCCAATCCCAGCCAATGATGATGGTAGAGGACCAATCCGGTTGATCCTAAATAAATTAATTTTAGCAATTCGCGCGGGTAGAGAATTGAATTGTAATTTTATAAAAAGTGAATTAAAAAGAAAAAAAATGAATTAAAAAGAAAAAAAAAGATAAGCTAGAATTAAGTTGGCTACTATTCCAAAATCTTATAGAATAGATTAAGATAAAATATTTTTATAGAAATAAAGAGATCTTCTTAATCAATCAAATAATCATTCCATTATTTTATTTCATAGCCTGACTGATGATAGTGAAATAATTGAGGAATTGGTCATTGAACCAAAATCATTTCTTTTTAAAGTTCATCTTTATATAGAAAGGGTAATATGGATATTGTACAATTTCCTATTAACACGCTGAATTATTTCTACGAGATATCCGGTGTGGAAGTAGGTCAGCATTTTTATTGGCAAATAGGGGGGTTTCAAGTTCATGCACAGGTACTTATAACTTCCTGGATTGTAATTGCTGTCTTATTAGGTTCAACTACTCTAGCTGTTTGAGACCCACAAATCATTCCGAACGGAGCTCAAAATTTTGTGGAATATGTTCTCGAATTTGTTCAGGACTTGGCTAGAACTCAGATTGGCGAAGAAGAATATGGTCCCTGGGTTTCTTTTATAGGGACTCTGTTTCTATTTATCTTTGTTTCTAACTGGGCAGGTGCTCTTTTTCCTTGGGGAATTTTTAAATTACCTCATGGGGAATTAGCCGCACCTCCAAATGATATTAATACTACAGTAGCTCTAGCTTTGCTCACATCAGTAGCTTATTTTTATGCAGGTTTTACAAAGAAGGGTTTAGGATATTTTGGTAAATATATTCAACCAACCCCAATACTTTTACCAATTAACATATTAGAAGATTTTACAAAACCTCTATCACTTAGTTTTCGACTTTTTGGAAATAGATTAGCTGACGAATTGGTAGTTGCCGTTCTTGTTTCCTTAGTACCTTTAGTGGTACCTATACCTGTAATGTTCCTAGGATAATTTACAAGTGGTATTCAAGCTCTAATCTTTGCAACTCTAGCCGCAGCTTATATAGGCGAATCCATGGAGGGTCATCATTAATTCAATTAATTGGACTCAGTTTTTTTTTTCTTTTCAATTCATATCCATTTCGAATTTAATAAGATTTTAGTCAAAAAAATATTTAGGATCACTAATCCCGTCGATAAAATTGATAAATAGAACAATTCATATCTACATAATAAAATGAATAGGTTTACTCATGGGAATTAGTTTAGTAAACTATGTATCCCGGTGTGGAACAATGAATTTTTCGACCTCGAAGGGACACATATACATAGTTTGTATTGTGTCATATATGTATATGCATATATCATCTATATAGACTAATATATATCTAGATAATTATTTAGATATAACCATAAAAAAGAGACTATTGTGCAGAATATTTCATTTGATAAATGAATCAACATCTGCCTCTATTTTATCTAAAAAAGAATATAATATCAGGGTAGAGAATTGACCTATTTGGTAATATCATCATTTTTAATACCATTTCGTTGGAGTTTAGTTGTTTCAAAGAAATTGTTCTCTAGTTGAACGTGAACAATCAAATCAATAGATAAAACTATCATAGTATCCACCATTTATTAACCTAAGAGGAGATTACCATGAATCCTTTGATTTCTGCTGCTTCCGTTATTGCTGCTGGATTATCCGTAGGCCTTGCTTCTATTGGACCTGGCATTGGTCAAGGCACTGCTGCGGGACAAGCTGTTGGAGGTATTGCGAGACAACCAGAAGCGGAGGGTAAAATACGAGGTACCTTACTGCTAAGTTTAGCTTTTATGGAAGCTTTAAATATTTATGGATTAGTTGTAGCTCTAGCACTTTTATTTGCTAATCCGTTTGTTTGATCTCGGAGACCAAAATACGTACCCTTCGGGATTTTAAATACCCCCCCTCTATCCATTTTCTTGTTCAGCCAGTAGGGGAGGGGCTGATCCAAAATAATGGACTTATACTTCACTTGTTTCGATCAGAAAGATTTGCGACACTCGGAGAAGTAGATAGATCGAACAAAGTTTTTTTTGTTTTCATAATTGTATCCTTATTTGTCGTTATGCGGGACCTGGGACTTACTAAGTACTTGAAATTTGCTTATCCGGACTTCGAATAATAGTAGAATCGAGTCAGAGAAAAAACTTTGTAAAAGTATCCTTATCTATGAGGGGAGAGCGTATGAAA
Organism: Sequoia sempervirens; assembly: GCA_007258455.2. NCBI lineage: Eukaryota > Viridiplantae > Streptophyta > Pinopsida > Cupressales > Cupressaceae > Sequoia > Sequoia sempervirens. The sequence continues at coordinate 20,764 of VDFB02288108.1, read as the reverse complement.
AATGTAACTGATTCTTTCATTTCCCTAATTTATTTACCCTCCGCTGAGGGTTTCGGGTTAAATACCAATATTTTAGAAACAAATATAATAAATCTCAGTGTGGTGCTTGGTGTACTGATCTATTTCGGAAAGGGAGTGTGTGCGAGTTGTATATTTGAATAATCTAGCTGGATCCAACCAACTGCACTTTGTAGATAGAAAAGTGCATGATCTCAACGAATTACTTCTAAAAGGGAAAAAAGAAATATGGAAGAACTATAGCATTTCGTAGTCGATTGGAAAATTTTATTACCAATCCCAACCAACAAGAGAAAATCTTTAGAATGGTTAAAGCTAAACTGCTTGAAGTCCAAGCACAACTGGGTACTCTTTCCACCGCTGTGCTAATATGAGATGGGTTCAAAGGCATAGTTGGAAGTTCATCCGATATATAACATTCATATCAATGGAATTATTCAATCTATCGACTGAAAAATAGTCCTAATCTCCCATCCAATTTTTTTGGTTTAAATGCGGAACCGGCGACCTGCACAGAAGCGAAATTATTCAAGAAAAAGTAAAGAGGAAATAAGAATGAAAAGAAAAAAGAAGAAAAAAAGAAGAAAAAAAGAAGAACAACAACTTTGTTGATAATAAAAAATCCCTTTTGGCAAAAGAGCCCTTCGTAGATTTCGGTCTTTGATAGATTGATCTTATTTTGACATAATATGAACGAAAAGGATAGGCTTGGTAAAAAAAAAAAGAGCCGAGCGGGAGAGCCGAATGAATCGAAAGGTTCGTGTTCGGTTTGGGAAGAGATTCTAAATTCGTTTAACTTATGAATAGATAATCTACTTTCATTAAGTAATCTATTAGATAATCGTAAACAGAAAATATTGAGTACTATTCAGAATTCTGAAGAACTATGTAAAGGAGCTGCTAATCGGCTTGAGCAAGCCCGAGCTCGCTTACGGGAAATAGAAATGCGAGCGCGCGAAATTCGCGTAAATGGATACTCTCAAATACAACAAGAAAAAGACTATCTTATCAATGTTGCTTCTGTTAATTTGAAACAATTAGAGAATTCAAAGAATGAGACCGTTCACTTTGAACAACAAAGAGTAATTGAACAGGTTCAACAACAAATTTCTCGCCAAGCTGTACAAAGAGCTCTACGAACTCTGAATAGTCGTTTGAATAATGAGTTACATTTACGTACGATCGAACATAATATCGACCTGCTCCTAGCCATGAAAAACATAACTGATTAACATTATATATATATTGATATATTAATACTACTTATATATTATAAATAATATAGTAGGTCTTATTTTTCAAAAGAGAATTAACTAGTGTTAATGGTAACTATTCGACCCGATGAAATCAGTAGTATGATACGTAAACAGATTGAACAATATAATAACGAGGCTCAAGTTGTGAATATGGGCACTGTACTTCAAGTAGGAGATGGCATTGCTCGTATTCATGGTCTTGATAAAGTAATGGCAGGGGAATTAGTAGAATTTGTAGATGGCACAGTAGGTATTGCCCTAAATCTAGAATCAGATAATGTTGGAGCTGTATTAATGGGTGATGGCGGGATGATACAAGAGGGCAGTTCCGTGAGAGCAACAGGAAAAATTGCTCAGATACCAGTAAGTGATGCTTATTTGGGTCGAGTTGTAAATGCGCTAGCTCGACCTATTGATGGTAAGGGGAAGATTTCATCTTCCGAATCTCGATTGATCGAATCCGCCGCCCCAGGTATTATTTCAAGACGTTCTGTATATGAACCTCTTCAAACGGGTCTTATTGCTATTGATTCTATGATCCCTATAGGACGCGGTCAGCGAGAATTGATTATTGGAGATAGACAGACCGGTAAGACGGCAGTAGCTACAGATACGATTATAAATCAAAAAAATCAGAATGTAATATGTGTTTATGTCGCTATTGGTCAAAAAGCTTCTTCCGTAGCTCAGGTAGTTAATACGTTCCAAGAACGTGGCGCAATGGAGTATACCATTGTGGTAGCGGAAACTGCGGATTCTCCTGCTACATTACAATATCTTGCTCCTTATGCAGGAGCAGCTTTAGCCGAATACTTTATGTATAAAGAACAGCATACATCAATCATTTATGATGATCTTTCCAAACAAGCACAAGCTTAGCGACAAATGTCTCTTCTATTAAGAAGACCACCTGGCCGGGAAGCTTATCCAGGAGATGTTTTTTATTTACATTCTCGTTTATTGGAAAGAGCAGCTAAATTAAATTCTCAGTTAGGTGGAGGGAGTTTAACTGCTTTACCACTAGTGGAGACTCAAGCTGGAGATGTCTCAGCTTATATTCCCACTAACGTAATTTCTATTACCGACGGACAAATCTTCTTATCAGCTGATCTCTTCAATGCAGGAATTCAACCTGCCATTAATGTTGGTCTTTCCGTGTCCAGAGTAGGATCCGCAGCTCAGATGAAAGCCATGAAACAAGTAGCTGGAAAATTAAAATTAGAGTTAGCTCAACTTGCAGAGTTAGAAGCTTTTGCACAATTTGCTTCTGATCTTGATAAAACTACGCAAGACCAATTGGCAAGAGGTCAACGATTACGCGAGTTACTCAAACAATCTCAATCAGATCCTTTGACAGTGGAAGAACAAATAGCTATGATTTATACTGGAACGAATGGATATCTAGATGTATTAGATATCGTACAAGTGAAAAAATTTATCCTTAAGTTGCGCGAGCATCTCGTCAACAAGAAACCCCAGTTTGGAGAAATTATACGTTCTACTGGGACATTCACGGAACAAGCAGAAGATCTGTTAAAAGAAGCTATTGAAGAAAATATCCAACTTTTTCTTCTAGCATAGAAAAGCTTTGCAGCATTTACAAATACAACGAATTATTACGTCCAATAGGATTTGAACCTATACCTAAGGTTTAGAAGACCTCTGTCCTATCCATTAGACGATGGACGCTTTATTTTCATTATTCCTTGAAATACTTTATCGCTAACAAAAGTATAATTTGTTACTTTTTACTTTATCGTTAACAAAAGCATTTTTATAGTAATATTGCCAAAGTAAAAAAAAAATATAATATATATTTACTGTTGGAAATATTACTATAAAAAAGTTTCTATATTGTATGTACTAAAAAGAATAAAAAGCGAAAGTGCTTTCATTGCTAAATAACTTATTTTCATGGCCGTATGAACGCAATGAAGGAAGGAGATGAAAAGTAACGGTGATATTCAAATCCTTTACGAGGTTTTTACCGTATTTTACTCATACTTTAATACCATTTTTGCGAAAGTGGGGCCGTGGATGGCGCCATATAAACTCTAGAATTGCGGCACTTTCTACTGAAACGCTTTGAGGTATTAAAACCCATGCAGTTGGTCAGATCCAAAATTAGATCGATCAATTATGGATCGCAAAGAATATTTATAGGATTTGTATCAGTTCTTCTCTAATTCGTCTTTAGTTTGCAAGAAATAATAAATTAAAGGATGGACGCTGCCTTTGTTTGTTGAAAGATAAAGATCGCCATCTATTTACACCTAAGTTTACTTACTGTAACGCGGTAATCTCGCCACTGAATGCGGTACATCTGTTTTCTATAAAGGGATGGTCTGTCGGAATGAGACGCTAGAAGAAAAGTACTCATTCAAATAATAATGAAATACCAGTTAAAATTTTCATCATTGAGGGATACTTCAATTGGTATAGTGGGCTGCAGTACTTCCTTTCACTTCCATTAGTCGTAAAATAGGGCACTGACAATAATACGCGGTAATTCGATCTCTGGGAACTGAATTGGTGAAAAGAGAATTATTATGAACGCAGCAGTTGAAAGAATGATAGAGGAATCTGAGACTTCGCCAAGTACAAAAATAAGTAACAACCCCCAATAGGGGCTGGTACGATTCAATTCAACATTTTGTTCATTCGGGTTTGATTGTGTCATAAATAGCTCCGTGATTTAGTTTATATAAAGTTTATCGCTGTATGAATTGCATTGCTGATATTGATCCCAAGAAAAAAACCGTAGGTACAGCTAGCCCGTGAACGGCCAACCATCTAACTGCAAAAATCGGATAGGTTCTATCTATAGTCATTAATACCTCCTAAAAAGATCTAGATCTAGTAAATTCATCGAGTTGCTCTAATGAATCGAAACGGCCAGTTACTAATGGAACCTCTTGTCGGCTTTCTGTGAAATACTCATTTGGTCGAGGGCTCCCGAATACATCATAAGCTAAACCTGTACTGACAAATAACCAACCTGCAATGAATAGAGAAGGTATAGTAATGCTATGGATAACCCAGTATCGAATACTAGTAATAATGTCAGCAAAAGCGCGTTCTCCCGTATTCCCGGACATGCTAAGCTCCCTATATTATTGTAAAATCAAGGGTAAATTGATCCCATGAAAGAAAGAGATCAGGAAATGGAAAACTACTGATATCTTCTACAATCCTTGTTTGATTGTCAATATGATACCAAGGGTATATTTGAAGTATACTAAGTATAGCTAGCCTTCTTCTAACATAGCAATATAATTTTGCTTAATATGAAAGGGGAGTAGGATAGAACGATTCTGCTACTGCCAGTTACTCCAGCTCTGTTTGATCAACTTAATTCATTTTCTTTTTTTGCTTTCTTTTCACTGAACAGAAATGAAAGAATTTTGCATATTTCAATTTCATAATAGCTTCCGCAAGGAATCCTGTCTCTCTATTGCAACAATTGGATATACGGATCATGGGGAAGTTAATTTCATTTGAGCAAATAATTGTAATGGCTCTCGCTTCCACAGGTGACTTTATCGCTAGAATACATTCATGTCGTTTTAAGAAGAAGAGCAAGGAGTATCATTCATTATAAATGCAACTTATCCAAAATATTATACTGTTTCTTTCTCTATTTTGTTTTAATATTATTTATATCGTGTATTTACAATAGTATAGCGAATATAAGTTATGCTATGAACTTAATGACTTCTATAGCACTTTGAATGTGAACGACCGGAGTGTTATTCCTCTTATGAATAAAAAGGAATCGATGAATAGTGGAATATTCTCTTGATCAAATAGTCACTATGTTACTATTCCTATTTTGTTTTACAAGAAAGAAAGGATAGCAAGCAGGGTTGACTTCAATTATTTTCCTTAAAATGAAAAAGACATATGGAAAAAGTGAATCCATTTATTTATAGCGTACAGTTCTTTTTTACTATGCTTGGCTGTAGCAAAAGCTTTTTTCGTTCTAAAGACCGATAGAGATAATGTAAGGTTATCTAATCAGAATCATTGTGAAATTCACTCATCTCATACTTAGTAATAGACTATTACGAACGATAATTTATTTGTGAAATTACAATTGGTATTCGTTTTATTTATGGCTTGTTCAATCAATTGGGGGGGATTGAATTTTCACTTTTTTTTTAGAAAATATAAAAAATATCTTTTTATCGTCTATTCCCTCCATGTTTTTTCACAACATTAACAATTGTTAGATATTCAATTATAAATTGGGATCTATTTATTGAAATGATTTTTTCTTTCTGTTCCTAGAGAAAAATTGAGGTAATTGCCTGACAAAAATACGTATCAATCATTGTTTTTTTTTTTCATTGATTCCTTCCATGCTTACTATAATTAGTTATTTTGGTTTTTTATTAGCTTTGCTTATTTTCACCTCCGTCCTATTCATTGGGTTAAGCAGTATACGACTTATTTGAAATAAAATAAAACCCTAAATAGGAATTGAGATTCCGAGTCAATTTGAGGTACTATATAGATTAGCTATGAATCCTTACCTATTCTTTTTAAATAAATAAAAATATGATTGAAGTTTTGTTATCCGGAATTGTGTTAGGTCTAATTCCTATAACTTTGGCTGGATTATTTGTAACTGCATATTTACAGTACCGACGCGGTGATCAATTGGATATTTGACTTAGGACCATATTATGGTATGAACGGGTCTCCTACTGATTCTGAGGGATCAGATCCCATTAGCTGTTTCAGTTTAAGTGACAAGAAGATCGGATAAAATAAAAAAAGAAGGATCTCGCTCTGTAGGATTTGAACCTACGACATCAGGTTTTGGAGACCTGCGTTCTACCAAACTGTACTAAGAGCAAAAAAGAAGGATCACGCTCTGTAGGATTTGAACCTACGACATCAGGTTTTGGAGACCTGCGTTCTACCAAACTGAACTAAGAGCGCTTTTTCTTTTTTTTTTTTTTTTAAAGAAAGTAAAGAAGGGCGCTTTTTTTCTCTTAAAACATTTTTGCATGTGGTATGCTCCAATCACTGATTATTCATGTTTCATTGAATAAATATCACTCGACTTTTTTTTATAGGAGGAAGAGTACTAGGTAGGGATGACAGGATTCGAACCTGCGACATTTTGTACCCAACACAAACGCGCTACCAAGCTGCGCTACATCCCTTTTAATCGTGAGTATTTTTATTCGATATTTTCATATTACAATAAAATTTATTTTGCTTTCCACATTTATCCGCTTTGATTCCCATTTGGTTTCGTGAATAGGCTGTATACACGTAAGGTATCATCTATAAGATGTCTATTTATTGACAGTACTTGATTAATATCACATGTTCTGTTCCATCCATAAAAAAAGCTTGTACAAATATCTGTTTACAGTTTCTTAAGGGACTCATAAACTACAGTTGTAGTTGACCATATAATATATTCATCACGATTGAGAAGGAGAACTTACGAACAATGCAAGATATAAAAACATATCTTTCCGCAGCGCCTGTGTTAGCTACTTTATGGTTGGGATTTTTAGCCGGTTTATTAATTGAGATAAATCGTTTTTTCCCAGATGCCCTGACTTTTCCCTTTTTTTCGTTTTAATTTTCCTCTCCTGCGAACCCGAAAGAAAAAAATGATGTTAGATTTATTTCCTTTTCTTCTTGGATAAAGAAAATAAATGAAATTCAATCTCTTTAGAATTCAAGGGAGGGTGAAGTTAGAATAAGACAAAATAGAAATCTAGATCCAAAAGTTGCTTCCACAAATAGTAAACTACTGAAAACTCTTAATTAAAGATTTTATTGCTTAATTCATTCTCGTAATAAAATCTTTAATCATTCTTCGAAAACTTCTATCCCTTTCTCTTTCTTCTCTTTTTTCCATTTTTAAAAGAAAAGAAGTAGATACAATATCCAAAGTAAGTTATATGGCCAAGGGTGGAAATGTAAGAGTAACAATTACTTTAGAATGTACTAGTTGTACCCAAGATAGTGTTGATAAAAAATCGCCGGGTATTTCGCGATATACGACTCGAAAAAATCGCCGCAATACTCCTCTTCGATTGGAATTAAAGAAATTTTGTCCTTATTGTTACAAGCATACTATTCACGGAGAAATAAAAAAATAGATTGAATCTGCAAAAATAGGAATTTACCATTCCTACCCAGATATATAAATATATCAAAGATATTTCTCTTTCTTTGTATTTTCAAAAAATATGTCACTGTCAATATTTCTTTTCGAAATATTTTGAAAAAATAGTATTTGAAAGGTTCATAAAACAAACTATGAATAAAATGAAACCATCTTTTCGGAATACATCTAAATCACCTTTTCATAGAACATCTAAATCATCTTTTCATAAAACATCTAAGCCATCTTTTCGGAATACATCTAAGCCATCTTTTCGGAATACATCTAAGCCATCTTTTCGAAATACATCTAAGTCATCTTTTCGGAATGCATCCAAGCGATTTTCTCCAAATCAGCAGTCTTTTCGAAAACGTTTATCGCCAATTCAGCCTCGAGAGCAAATGGATTATAAAAATATTAGCTTAATTAGTCGATTTGTTAGCGAGCAAGGAAAAATACTATCTCGCCGAACGAATCGATTAGCGTTGAAACCACAACGTTTAATAGCTAAAGCTATTAAACAAGCTCGTATTCTATCTTTGATGCCTTTTCTTTCTTTAAAATGAAAAGAAATTAAAGCCTAAGAAATAAACTTGCTCCTACATTGAATCGGAGCTGGGATATCTGACAAAGATAGCGCAGATTTCTTTTCTTTCTTTTTTATAAATGAAAATAATTAGAATAAAAATAGAATTATCCAAGTGGATTTGTTCATCCCGAATTCATTTTCGTATTGTCTCTAGTTTCCCGGAGAATTTCTCCGGGAGATTGGGGTTTACTATTTCATAATACAAGAATATTTTCTAAGATCATAGAGAAGCAATTATTATTTAATACAGCTATTTGCGCAAGTGTTCTACGATTTGTAAACAACTGCCTTTTGTATAAAAATGTATAAATTGATTATAGGAGACTCCATTAGCACGGGATGCTGCATTAATCCGAGTAATCCACAAACGACGAAAATCTCTCTTCCGCTTAATTCTATCTCGGTGAGCGGAAACTAAGGCTCTCATCTTCTGTTGGTTAGCAGTCCTAAAAAGTTTTGAATGGGCTCCCCGAGAGCCTGATACAAATGCGAGAATCTTTTTTCGACGTTTTCTAGCTATATATCCACGTTTAACTCTGGTCATTGAAGTTGATTCTTCATAAATGACTAATCTATTTTTTGATCAATCATTTTTTTGTTTTGTTTATTAAGAATAAAACTGATTGTTCTAATGTATAAAATAGAGATTCCAATGGCTTTTGCTCCTCTAACCTTCCCAACCATAATTCTCTTCAGTTAGGTACCTTCCAAGTAGGCAAGGGATCGGACCTTGCATTTAAGTAAGAAAAAAAAAATAGAATATATATATATATATATATATATATATATATTATGGATTTCTTCGTTTCTATGGTTCTTTTTCTAACGGTAAGGTCCTCTCTATACGCCGGAGCCCTAAGATATAAGATGAGTATTTGGTAACTTGTATGGTTTACCATTTTCAGCTCTACTCTCCCCCCCCCCGAATTATCAAGTAAGAAATACTCTCATGATAAGATTTATAGATACAGTAACGACATGTAATTGTGAGAGTTGGCAAGGTAGCTGACCTTTTGTCCGTTCTCGCAGCAATAAAAACATATTTATGTTTTTTCAATTTGCATTATTTCCTCACTCAATGGATTGATGACCATTCGCTACCAATGAGGAATTGCTTTTCATCCCACATCAAGGTGATTGGATTTGCACCAATGGAAACCATAAATTTCATCCCCGGTAAGAGTAGATGATAGATCTGTACTTTTTAACAGAAGGAAAGTTCTTCTTGCTTCTTGTTAGAGCAATTTCCTGGTCCGTTTCAGCTTCTGATCCAAACGAGTCGCACATACACCCTAGCACATACTCCTTTACGCTGAGGACATCCGCGAAGAGCAGGAGATTTGGTTCTATTTTCTATTGGCTGTCTCGCGTTTCTTATAAGTTGTTGAATAGTCGGCACTTTGCATTATATTTGAAATTGAATGGTTCGGATTCATCCTAACCAACTATAGAAAGTAGAAACTGTATAACTAAATTTGAGAAAATCATTCTTTAAAGAGAGACAATGGCATATTATAAATGTTAAGATAAATGCCATGCTATAAATGATCCCAATTTAATAATTATTCTTTATTTAACTAAAGGAGTTAATACTGAATATGATTAAATGAGGAATTTCATTTAATGGCAGAAATAACTAGCCTGAGATGTAAGTCAGGGGTTCGACAATCAATAAAATGAAAATTGTCTGAATTAACAGAAGTAAATGATCTTTGTGAAAAAACTACTTATGATATGATATAAAAATATAGTTTCATTCTTGAAATAGAAGTATATAATGTTATAATTAAAACGCGATAATCCAATTAATTTGAATTATCCTTGCCATGAATGCCATAGTTATGTTATAATAACTAAAACCGAATAGATAATTTTTTATTATGAACTTTGAACTTGTTTCAAACTTTCGTCCTTGACTTGCCATGAATGCAATAGTTATGTTATAATAACTAAAACCGGATAGATAATATTTTATTATGAACTTTGAACTTGTTTCGAACTTTCGTCCTTGACTTGCCATGAATGCCATAGTTATGTTATAATAACTAAAACCAGATAGATAATTTTTTATTATGAACTTTGAACTTGTTTCAAACTTTCGGTAGGTACGCTGGTCTAAGAAACGCTGGCCTATAGTAGGTACTAGAGAGGGGTTATCGTTTTAGTTTCAGAATCTTAACTAATTTAACAATGGTAAATATTGACATTTTTGTTTCCCAGGAGATTCGTGTAGCAGAAGATCCTGAATTTGAGACTTTTTATACAAAAATATTCTTTTGAACGAAGGTATTCGTGCTTGGATGGCGGCTCAGGATCAGCCTCATGAAAACCTTATATTCCCTGAGGAGGTTCTACCCCGTGGAAACGCAATTTAATGGAACTCTACTGATATTTCACTGTGTTCTATCCCACTTTCTCAATAGGTCAATCTATATAATTATAATCCATTCTACTTATATGAATATAATCCGTTCTACTTATATGAATCATTCTCAAATTTTGAACCAATTAATTTATAAAATACCGGGAGGTTTATTATGACTGCTTTCGCTACTTTTATATTGCCGTGGGTAGAGAGAACTTTACCAGTAATATTGTTTGGGTTATATTATGGTTTCTTAGCGACATTGCCAATTGGTCCAGCTCAGATGTATTATGTCAGGTCTATATTACTGAAGGATCAAATATTTGATAGAAGTAATAAGAATAAAATTGTTCCAACAGGAAAATTTATTCTTAGTGGTTCTTTTGTAGGGCAATTTATAGTTTTTTCATCGATTTATCTTTCCCCTATTTATACAGCGTTATTCAAACCTCACGCGATGACTCTAATGTTTGTACCAGTCTTCTTATTTCTTTTTATTAAAATGCTCTTCTTGAATGTATTGTTCCCTTGGATGAACAATCCTGCAATAGAGTTTTTTCTTGGAGTAGCTCTCCAATTGCTGAATCCTGCCCTTTTCGGTAAATCTGTGTTTCCGAGATTAGTGAACATAATGTTGTTTAGGTATAGTGGAAACCTCTTATTTCTGCTAAGTACCGCAGCTGGATGGTTAAGCGGCCAAATCCTATTTGTAGAAATGACAAAAATCTTCTGTTCACGTGTCGAAGGAAATACACCTTTAAAATTAGGAAAGAAAAGGCATCTGTTCGCTTTCACTTTCCAAGTGATTTTCTTTGTTTACTTTATGCTGACATGTTATGGGAGACGACCATCATTGGTCCTCACTAAATGGAATGACCAAAGATCCTTTATTCAGGGGCCTCTAGAAGAAATAGAAGAGGACTCTACTGAGGAATATAGCGCTAAAAAAAAGAAAGCTGCGGATAGAATGGAAGCTAAGAAAAGGAAAAAAGCTTTTATTAATGAACCGGTTTCTATTGCTTCTCTTTCTAAGAAATTCATCAGAGTTTTGTCCTTAAAAGACCTGGATAAAGATACTGAAACAGAATCAGTTTTACCCAACATCATAATAAAACCATGGCCATTACTATTTTTTGATTCTAATCGATTCAACCTCCCCCAACGATATGTTGGCGTGGGAAATTTCATTCTTCGCGGCCCTGTGAAGAATCAAGTCGCTGAATATTTCTTCGATGTTTGTCTCAGTGATGGGCATCAAGGAATTTCTTTCACAACTCCACCCAGTATGTCTTTCTTTGCCAAAATGGTAAACTTGGGCGATCAAAGTCTTCATCCAAATCAAGATGCCCTTGATGAATGGCTAGTTACAAAACAAAATAAAAGGTCTTATTTAGCTAAAGAGCTTGAAAACCGAGTCAGAGCTCTAAGCAATGGATCTCCTCTTGTAGATGTAATAGAAAAAAGAATAAGATTCGCGAGAACAGGAAGTGGAAAGCCCCTTTCAGAAGTACATGATCCTTTACTGAGCGGGCCATTCCGTGGGTCGATGAATCAATTTAAATCACCATGGATGCTACCACCAGATGGCTCTACCGAGCGATTGCAAAAGAATAAAAAATCGCAATCGAACAACCATGATTCTACCAACCAACTGAATCGAATTTCATTCATTCGACCGGAAAATAAGAGTAAACTCGTTCATCGAAATGAGAAAATAAAAATTATTTTCAAATGGTGGCTCGATAGAATTCGTTTATTCTTATTAGAAGAAAAGGAAACAAGAAGATTTTTGGATGAAGCTACACTGAAAGATCTATTAATAAGATTTGAATCTCTCTATCCGAAAGATTCATTGGAATATGTTTTGAAAACATTGGCCCCAGTGTCTCTAAACACAAGGATAGAAAGGGAAATCGCTTCTTGTGATAAAAAAATGTTTAATGATTTTTTATTGCATCTTTTCTTAGAAAGCACGGGCCCGAAATGGGAATTGCTTCTTAGTGTTCTTCCTACAGAACAGGCTTTGCTTTATGAACGATTCTTTTTAGTGAATTCGGACGAACTACCGAATTCTCGAGTATCTAAGCGAATTCCTAAAGAGATTTCAGACCAGGATCTTCCTTCTGAAAAAGAAGATCTTATAGAAAAGAAAAATAATCTTGATCAAGAATATGAAGATTTTTTGTTCTTTATTCCAAATTTATGGAATTCAAGCAAAAACCCATTGTTAATGATTATGAACCTCGAATTCGAGACTTTAATCGATTTATTGTGCCTAAATGGCCCGCCACCATAGTATCGGGTGTTTATGATACTATGGCTGTCAAAGATTGTCTCGAACTTCGTACAAAAAAGGCACGACAGTTAATAGTTATAAAGCCCTTTGATAAACTCAAAGAGTTGGAACAAAAGAAACAAAAAGAAAGAGAAGAATCTTATTTGTTGAAAGAATTCTTTGAATGGTTCAAACAGGAAAGAACCGAAGAAGAAGCTGGGTTTCAAGAACAAACTCAAGAACAAAACGTAGCGAAGGAAGGGGAAGACGATGCAGAAGAGGACCTCGTAACTAAAGATATACATGTCTTTAGTTACCCATATGAGGGGGATTTTCGTAGATGTTTAGTCAAAGGGGCCGTCCGTTTTCAGAGCCGTAAAGTTTCAGTCTTGAGCCATTGGATACCTCGACCACAGTCTCCTCATTTCGCGAGACTAGAGGAGATGACTCAAGAGACACATAGCAAACCTAAGAAATTAGTTGTTAAGAGAAAGATTACAACTTCAAGATTGATGGGATTTGTTGAGCAATTTGTAGAAAGGAAACATAAAAGGCAAGAAGAGCAGCGCCGTCAAATGCAACAGGCCTTCGATTGGGAATTGCTTCACTATCTAAGAGCTTGTATTTTATTCACTCATGCATATCTTAGAAAGCGACTCTATTTCCCTCCATTGATAATAGTGAAAAATCTCGGCCGCATTTTATTATTTCAGGCCCCTGAATGGGAGCAGGATTGGTCCAACTTGAATAAGGAATTTTATATCAAATGCAATTATGATGGATATGAATTAACAGATGTTCATGTTCCTAAAGATTGGATCAAAGATTATGTAAAAGAAGGGATTCAAATCAAGATTGTATATCCTTTTCGCTTGAGACCTTGGTATGAAGATAGCCCTCAATCTACTGACACTGATAAAAAAACAACTAGTTTCTTGTCTCTGTATGGGACAGAAAATGAATTACCTTTCGGAAATCCAGCAAAAGTGCCTTCTTTTTGGGATCCTATTGGCGAATTGATTTGGAATTATACGTCCCATTGGGCAAAAGTTATTATCGAAAGGATAAACCCTATTATCGAATGGATGAAACCTGTTATCGAATGGATGAAACCTATTATCCAACGGATAGAGGAACTGCTTCGCTCAAAAAAGATCATAAAGATAAACATTCGACCAGATATCGAGAGTACAGAAAAAAATGATCAGCTTCCCGTAATAATTCGGACCAGGCCTACGTCAAATATTAAATTTTCTTTAGAAGTTGTACAAGACCCATCAGAACCATTTTCAATGCAGGTCGATCCAGATCTGGATCTGGAAGATTCAGATAATTGGACAACCACGATGCATGATCAAATTAAGCAAATGAATGAAGAGTATCTCGTGAATTTAGAGATTTATCAACAGTTGCAAGCTGATTTTAAAAAGAAAATGGATCAGCCTTCTCCTGACATAAAATCGAGATTCACAAAAGAATTCGTTCGAATAAAAATTTGGGGTTCTATCTTCCAAAAGAAGAGCACTCGATTCATTAGGAAGAAATTGCGCTATTTTATGAAAGTCCTTTATTTTAGGACGAAACTAACAGTTATTGATCTTAAAATAAGCATTTTCAATCTCATCGAGTCCAGTTTGCAATTTTACATGCAATTGACGATAAAAATTGAACCAATTCAAAAACTATTCAATAGAAATAGAATTATCAACCCAACTAGAAAAAAAGGTACAATAAAAAAAGATACAATAAAAAAAGATACAAAACATATTTCTCAAGCATATGTTTTTCATAAGATTTGGCAACAAATAAGATCCATGAAGGGATCCTATGCGAAGGATTTATTAGAATCAAGAGCATCAACCCCTTTAATCAAAAAAAATGTAAAAGAATTTTAGATTTGCAAGGGATATTGGATTGTAAAAATCCTGAAGATTTAACGGCCAAACATTGCAAACAATGGTTAAAATGGTGTTCTGGCTACAGAATAGCACCGCAGAAAAAGAAAAATGGAATTGGTAACCGATTGGGATGGAGTGAATTTGCATCTTTTTTGGGAGAAGAAGAATTCGCGTCTTTTCTAACCCGATTACAAAATAGGATCAAAGGCCACAGATATGAACTTTTAGCGTACAGTTACTTGGATCATATGAAAGAAGATTATAACGGACCCGCGGTCCAATATATGCCGGAACCAGATCATCAAGCTATTGCCAAATTTAAAAAAATGAGGGATCCTTCTTATTCCAACAAGAAGAATCGCGATAAGAAGAAGAATCCCGATTCTGCCAAGAAGAAGAAGTTAAAGAGTTCGGAGCGTTCAGCAATGAAAAAGAACTCGTATTATTACTTCCAATTCTGGTTGTTCCCAGATATCAAAAGAAGGGTCAAGAACGCCAAAAGACTTGATGACCTTTTTCCTCCGAATATACTGAGAAAACAGATTAGAAAAATGTGGGAGTTTAGAGAACTTGAAATAGACAAGGACTTCGATGTTGATGCTTTTGTGATACAAAGTCTCAAGGAACAGGAGGAGGAAAAACAACGTAAGCTCGCAGCAATCCAAAAGAT
Source organism: Sequoia sempervirens (assembly GCA_007258455.2). Classification (NCBI taxonomy): domain Eukaryota; kingdom Viridiplantae; phylum Streptophyta; class Pinopsida; order Cupressales; family Cupressaceae; genus Sequoia; species Sequoia sempervirens. Next base: position 5,557 of record VDFB02288108.1, on the reverse strand, counting down.
TAAAGAGGAAAAAAAGAAAAGAAAGGAGGAAAGACGAAAGACGAAACAAGAGAGATTACAAAAGCTTGAATCGGCGACTAATCCGGAGGAAGTTAAAAACCTCAAAAGGGCGTTCAAGATAGAAGATCAACGAAAGCGTTGGGAGAGGATGGAAGAAGTAAAGAAAGGTAGAGAACGACAAAAGAAAGAGATGATAGCTCGGCAGCGTGAAAGACAGGCTGCTCGAAAGCTCAGAATAGAAAGAGAGATAAAAAAACGGGAAAAGCTTCGACAAAAGTATGGTAAATCTACTCGTAATTCTAAATTGGCTAAAATTGAAAAGAGAATAAATGATTTTCTAGTTCGAGACTTTGATAAAATATATGGTTTGGAAAAAAATCTCGATAAGATAAATACGAAAAAAGAAGAAATCCGAATAAAGATAAAAAACCTCATTTTGGAACGAGATGCTAAGATAAATGCCAGGGGTGATAAGAATGCGTGGGATAAAGTGAAATCGAAATTGGATTCACTGAATAAGAAGAAGAAAAAGAGGCTTCCAACACAAGAAGCCAAGAGTAACCCGAAAGAACGGAAGAAAGAAAAAAACCCCAAAATACAACGCCGGAAAGAGAGAGAACGCTTTGAAAGAAAAGGTAGAAGACCCGAAGAACTCGGGAAAAGAGAAACTAAGCAAGCAGATACACCAGAGAACGAAACAGAGAAATTGCCATATCCAGAAATGGGGAAAAATTTTCGAGTTTGGAAACCAAAATATAAAGTCCAAAAACTGCCACTAGCTCCTTGGTTTTCTAAGAGCAAAAATGCGGCTCGTTTCTTGGATAAAAAGAAATTAGGCACCCGGGCCGCTGTAGCCGAACTCACTAGGTCATATTTTGAGAATGGAGAATTTGACTTGGAATTATTGGAAACTATATTGCATCTAAAGAGTTACTTCAAAAAGAACAAAAATGGTTTTTTTAGAATTTTTGCCGATAAGCATAGACGATCTATGCCACTTCTACCGGGGTACTTTAATGACCGATTCTTGATATATAAGATTGCGAGTCTCTTCCTAAAAATGAAGAGGAAAAGAAAAGATGTAAATCTTTTTGATAGATCTGAACGAATAAAAAGAGACACTATTGAAAATGTAAATGAGAAAATTTCAAGTTCTTTCATTTTCGAAGATATTTTTCTTCCAAGACGTCGTAGAGAATTTTGAATTTTGAATCTTTTGAATCTGGAAAATCATTTAGATGAAAGTACAGAATTAAATAGTAAAGAGATACCAAATGACGAAGGTCTCATGGAAAAAGATGAACATCTTATCATAGATACAAGACAAAAGATAAGACGTTTTCTTTGGCCTCGTTATCGATTAGAAGATCTTATTTGCATGAATAGATATTGGTGGAATATGAATAATGGTAGTCGATCTGCTATGTTGAGGGTCCGGATGTATCCCAAAATAGATCATTGGGAACATATTCAAAATAGTTTGAATCTTATAAAAGATAGTTTTGTTTCAATAAGAGAGATTCTTCAAGATCTAGGAAATCGTACCAAAAGTTTCTTGGGTAGGAGACATTCACCAGTTTTTGGACGAAATGAAACTATGAATGAGGTAAAGGAGTCAAAAACGAACTCTTTTTGTAGCACAAGTTTGTCTTTTCCTTCTGACCACTCCCCGTGTAATAAACTGAGAGAGGAACTTAAAACTGAAATTATCTCAGCTGTAAAGAAACTTAAAACTGAAATTATTTCACTGTAAAGAAACTTAAAACTGAAATTATCTCAGCTGTAAAGAAACTTAAAGATGAAATTATCTCATCTCTAAAGGAACTTAGAAAGATACTTATCTCTCTTATAGACAGGTTTCTCTCAAACCTGATAAACTCTCTAAAAAAACTTAAAAACACAGTTGTCTCTCTTACAAAGAGGTTTTTCTCAAACCTGATAAATGTTATAGAAACTTGGAGAAGAGTGATAAATGGAGGAAAGCCTAGGAAATATATATTTCCTAAATTAGTTTCTAAATTGAGTTATCTATGTAGTCCGATAAGTTTTCTATTTAGTTCTATTGGTTCTCTATTTAGTTCTATTGGTTCTCTATTTAGTTCTATGGGTTCTCTATTTAGTTCTATTGGTTCTCTATTTCGTTAATATTGGGGAAAAAATAATATTTATGAAGTTACTTTTCCAAATTTCTTTTAATGATTGATGCTGTTTATCCGCTACGGGAATGTACAAATAATACATCTCCCGTAGCTTTGGAACGAATAAGAATATATTAATGTTTACCGTTCGTTTCGGAGCAGCAGGATTTGAACCCACGACCTCCACCACCCCAAGATGGCACGCTACCAAACTGCGCCATACTCCGTTATAACGACCAACATCGCATTTCTCTATTTAATGTCAATTCGGACATTGAACAGAGAAAATACTCTTCTCTCAATATTAGATTAGCATTGACAATCTCGGGAAAATAGTCTAATATAGTGACTAAACAATACTAAAATGCTAAGCCGCCATGGTGAAATTGGTAGACACGCTGCTCTTAGGAAGCAGTGCTAGAGCATCTCGGTTCGAATCCGAGTGGCGGCATTATTGTTAATAAGATACTATGGGTTCAATCCCTTCCATATAAATTACTTATATCTATATCTATTACTTATGGAGTGCCTATATAGTCAATTACTATCATTGTTCGATCTATGTCAATATGATCGATGACATATCAATCGATTTTATCTTTCTCTTACGAATCCTATTTAAAATAAAATGAATAAATGGGTTTATTATGATATTTATAACTCTAGAACATATATCGGCTCATGTCTCTTTTTCTCTTACTTTTGTTGTCACTCTCATTTATTGGGGAACCTTAGTTTATAAAAGTCAAGAACTAAGTAATTCGGGAGGAAAGGGCATGATATTGACGTGTATTTGTATAACGGGAGTATTAGTTACTCGTTCGCTCTATTCGGGACATTTACCATTAAGTAATTTGTACGAGTCATTCATGTTCCTTTCATGGACTTCCTCCATGATTCATATAGCTATAGAAGTACGGGGCCAGGATGTTTGGCGGTTAGGTGCAATCACCGCACCAAGTGCTATGTTAACTCATGGTTTTGCTACTTTAGGTCTTCCGGATAAAATGCAGCAATCTGCAATGTTAGTACCCGCTTTACAATCTCATTGGTTAATGATGCATGTAAGTATGATATTGCTCAGTTATGCAACTCTTTTATGTGGATCCCTATCATCGATATCTTTTTTGGTCATTACGTCCCAAATAAATCAAAAGATTATTCTTAATATGAAGAATTCCTTTTTATTCAATAAAAATCGGTATTCACACGACCAAGAAAAAAAGGAATTGAAAAATTCTTTTTGCTTTCCATTTATAAATTATCGGAAATGGGTATTTACTCACCAATTAGACCAATTGAGTTATCGTGCCATTGGTCTAGGATTTTCTCTTTTAACTATAGGTATACTTTCCGGGGCAGTATGGGCCAACGAAGCATGGGGATCTTATTGGAGCTGGGATCCAAAAGAGACTTGGGCACTAATCACTTGGATTATATTTGCAATTTATCTACATACCAGAATAAACAGGGGTTGGAAAGGAGAAAAATCGGCAATTGTTGCTTCTCTAGGATTTATTCTAGTTTGGACCTGCTACTTAGGGGTTGATCTATTAGGAATAGGGTTACACAGCTATGGATGGTTTATTTAGTAGCTAAAAATTGCAAAAAAAAAAGATGAATTTTTGATTTAATACAGCAATTCTATGTTATTAAATCAAATTAAATCAACAGGGAGCTCATCCAAGTTGTTTCAAAGGGTGTCGTAGAAAATTCGGAATCCCGCGAACTTTCTTCGAATCATAGCTCATAGTTATGGGTCTTTACCCCTAGTTCAATTTCTATCTTTTAAATCTTTATATGGTACTTCTTCTATTTTTTTTTTATAGAACTAAAGCCCAATTTTTCTATTCTATTCTTTTTTAGCTTCCAGATGAATTAGAAACTATCTAACTTTTCTTGGGGCCCGCACAAGCGGTGGAGAATGTGGTTTCATTCGATGTAGGAGAACCTTACGCGATGCAAAGCGAAGAACCTTGGGATTGAGCAAATGATTTCTTTTGAACAAAGGAGTGCCTTCGGGAACGCGGAGATTAATAAACATTAATTACGAATCAATATTTTCGCAGAACTATAGTTCTTCCCCGCAGGAACTATAGTTCCCTTTGTGGCGGTCCAGGATGGTAATATTCCTCGGCACCAGGATCCAATGTTGTGGGAGCCCATTGGTGAATACCATTCTGCAGGTCAATCTTCAAATTATCAATATTTGAAAAAATAAATTAGAAATTATTTATCCATAATGTCAACTCAATTTTGAATAATTTCTATTTTATCAAAAAAAGTTGAGTTCCCGGTTCTCCAATTGACAAATCCATATAGATATATATATATATATATATATCTATTTTTTTTTTTACTTTTGCAAGGAGTAGGATAAGTGATAAAATAAGCGAAAATAATAAGGCAAGGTTACTGAATTCTCTCCTTCCAAAAAGATTCTTTCACGATCTATGAAGATAAAACAGCACATTTATGCTACTAATACGCACGAGAGCTTTCATTTTCAAACTGTTTCTTCTCGACGAGCTATAGTAATAGCTCCTATAAGAGCAACTAGAAGAATTATAGAAATAAGTTCGAATGGAAGAAAAAAATCAGTGGATAAATGAGCCCCAATACGTTGAATATTGTTTGTTAAATCTCGTTCTAACATTTGATCTGATTTTTGAGTCAGAGATATTCCGAACCATGATATGTTCAAGATAATAGTAATTAATGAACAAAAAAGACTCGTACAAACTATTGAAGTGATGCTATCTCCGACGGTCCAGGGAGGGGCATAATTGGGATATTTCGGATTATTCATCAACATCACGGCAAATAGAATCAAAATATTAACAGCTCCTATGTAGATCAGGATTTGTGCAACAGCTACGAAATCCGCGTTCAATATAATATAGAAAAGGGATATACAAATAAGAACTATCCCCAATGAAAGAGCGGAATAAATTATATTAGTAAGTAATACTACTCCCATACCTCCTAATATAAGACTTAGCGTTAGAGGAGCCAAAAGAATATCATATATCGATTCAAGTCGATTCATTATGTGCACAATAAGTTTGAATATTATTTCCTCCCATTCATTCAATAAAAAGTGACCCCATTTACCTATATGCTATACTGGATTTGTACTTGAAATATTTCATTTGATATGGGCACTGATTCATTAATCTATAGTTCAATAATAGATTCTGATCAATCATACATGTGACATTATTCATGAAATGTCAATAGGATTTATAATTCACGACTCGTAAAAAAAGTATTTTATTTATCAGATACTCTTTGATCGGAACTCAATCTGAATAATCGTAGAAGTGATTGAATAATCCATTTTGTCCGTAGTTTCTTCAGACATACTAAGTTAATATGTTGAGCTCGGAATTGTTTGAATTGTTAAATCTTCAACAACC
>VDFB02288107.1:196232-285209 GCA_007258455.2 Sequoia sempervirens | reverse complement strand
TTAATCTTTCCACAAAACTCCACTTGTTCTTGTAGGGGTGGAGAAGGTGTTGCAAAGCTTCAAAATAGCCTATCTAGGGTCCTTAAGCAACCACAAGTTTCCAACTTTCCATCGCTTTCACACATTTCCTTTCCTAGGGTTTGAAAAGAGCTACTAGCCCTAAGCCCCAATTAGGCCTGCCAACAGAGTCAAACTGCTATTTTCTTCTAAACCCACCAAAGACCTAGGTTCTTTGCTTATGGGTTGTGTTTCTCATGCCCTCACCTCCAATATTTTTAGGGTTTCAAGCCTGCTCAGGCCGTACGCTGTCCAGACACCAAAATGGTCAAGAAGTTAGGGTTTCCAAACTTCCTCAATGCTGTTTCAGACTGTCAAAGAATTCTCACTCTAGATGAACTGTTAGAACCTCCTCCTGACCTCCAAGCATAGCTAAGACCCTAAAGACAAAAAAAGAATTTCTCAAAGATCTCTTCTCCCTTGCAAGTTATGGATCTTTTTCTCCAAGTCTGCCCCAATTGGACCTGCACTGGCTCGCCTAGGGCATCATCTTGCTAGCGTCTCCTGCACTGCCACAAACTCTACTAACTACCATATTTACATTAAGGGATCCTAGACACAAATCCCAAAGGTCCGTACAAATTGTACGGTGGGGAAGTGCACTAGGACTCCATTCTTCCAAACTGCCTGTTACAGGCCTGAAAAAGACAGTAATCTAATTATGTACAGATAAAAGATGGAAGAATGATTTACAAAGGTAAATTTAAGGCACACCAAGCTTGAACAAAGTTAACACTACATGCTACAAACAAAAGAACAGTAGGATCACTCCATTAAAGTTCAGTTTGAATGCAAAAATATAGAAAAACTGTCCTTTAAACGCTGTTTCCTTCAATTTTCAAAAATGTCACTCAACAATAATACCTCCAACCTTGCCTCAGGGTCGATTCATGCCTTAAATAGGCTTCCAAGGCAGTTGAGCTTCATGGGTCGAGCCTTTTAGATGACCTAGATCAAACATTATAAAACCCACTGTGTTTTGCAACCTTTGACAACTTTTCACCATATAGCAAAATGAGCCTCTAAACTCATTGAACTCTTAACAACCCCTTTTCCAAAGATGAAAAACACCACTAAGCTCAACACTAAATGGTCTACATGACCTTATGACAACAAAACAAAAATAAGAACTTCATACAAAACTTCAACAAAACTAGTCCTTTCCCAGGTGCTCCTGCACCAACATGTCTAGTATTGATGAGTCTATAGTGGTTCACAATATCATCCTATGTCCCGACGCCAAGCTAGTTAAGCAGAAAATCCGAAAGATCAATCCCAAGGTGGTGTTGATGGTTAAGACTAAGATAGAGAAGCTATTAAAAGCATGCTTCATCCGTCTAATCAACTACTTCCCTTGGATTTTGAATATAGTCATTGTTAGCAAAACCGATGATCGTATTTGTATGTGCATTGACTTTCGTGATCTTAATAAGGCTTCTCTTACTTAGGATTATTTTTCATTACCTAATATAGATATGATTGTGGATTCGACTACAGGCCATGCATTGTTGTCTTTCATGGATGGTTTCTTAGGTTACAATCAGATCCGTATTAATCTAGAGGATCAGTACAAGAGAATCTTCACTACCCCTTGGGGTACTTTTTATTATGTGGTCATGCCCTTTGGGTTGAAGAATGCAGGAGCTACTTACCAACGGGCGATGACCCTAATATTTCACGATTTCATTCATAAGATTTGAGAAGATTATGTTGATATCTTGTTGAAGTCCATAACTTGTTAGGATCATGTGAAGAACCTTCGTCTTATTCTCAAGAGGCTTTTACTCTATAAGATGAGGCTCGATCCTCTTAAGTGTGTCTTTGACATAGACACATGCAATCTTTTGGGATTTATGATCTCTCATTGTGGAATTGAAGTCGACACAAATAATATTGATGTTATTGTTAACATGTCTCCACCCAGGAATATAACTGAGTTGCAAAGTTTACAAGGGAAGCTTCAGGTAATTTATAGATTCATATCTCAACTAGCTAATTGCACCCTTCCTTTCACTCATTTGTTAAAGAAAGATGTTCGCTTTATATGGGATGAAGAGTGCCAAAAATATTTTGATTCAGTCAAAGCCTACTTGGCCAATCCCCCTATATTGATGTCAGCTATGTAAGATAGACCCTTTTTTCTTTACTTCATAGCATCACCATATGCTTTGGTAGCCTTGCTTGCTCGATATGATGATGTTGGGAAAGAGAAAGCGGTCTACTACATTAGTTGCATCTTGGTCGATTATGAAACCCATTTCTCCTCCATGGAGAAGCAATACCTTGCTCTTGTCTTTTCTACACATAAGCTAAGGCATTTGCTTCTCCATGTTGAAACACATGTTATTGTAAAAAGTTACCTTCTAAAGCATTTGTTCTCCAGTACCAACCTCGTTGGGAGGTTGGCGAAATGGGTAATGTTGTTTTCTGAGTTTGACATAAAGTTCATTACTTAGAAGTCAATAAAGGGTCAAGCAGTTGTCAATCAATTGGAAAATGCTCCCTCATCTCGCTCCTTCCCGAGTTTGGATTTGTTTCCTGATGAGAACATTTTTGTGATCAATTATGACATTGAATGGAAAATGTACTTCGATGGGTCAAGATGGCAAACTGGCTTTGGAGCAGGTGTAGTTATAATATTTCTCGAAGGTAAGTTGGTCTCTCTCTCTCCTTTCGATTGGACTTTCCTTACACTAATAACATCACTAAGTACGAAGCTCTCATTGTTGGATTGTGTGCTGCGATTGGTTTAAAAATAAAACATCTTCGTATACTGGGTGACTCCGAGCTCATTGTGAATTAGATTACGGGAACTGATCAGGCTAAGCAAAGTAAGTTGTCCTAATACTAAGACCTTGCTTTGTCCTTGCTGAATCGGTTCTCCTCCTTTACGATAGACAGTATCCCTATGAGGGAGAATAGGCACGCAGATGCCATGGCAAGTGTTGCTTTTGTGGTACCTTCAGACAAGGATATGAAAGAATACCATTTTGTGGTTTAGGTCCTTTGGACCCTAGTTGTTTTTGATCAACCTGAATCTGATGCTTTTATGTGTTATCACGTAGACTTGGGAGAATGGTTTTCTAACATTTACAATTATCTGAAGATTGGAAACTTTCCCGATGATATGACAAAATGATCGCACTCGTATATGAAAGCTTTCAACCTGTTATGTTATTTTGTCTGATGTTCTCTATTGAAAATCTTATATCGGATTGCTTCTCTAATGCCTCACTAAATGGAAAATACCCCTTTCCCTTAAAGAATCCCACTCAGGCTCCAGGGGTCGACACTTTTGGGGTACTTTTGGTAAATGATGGAACAAGATTCCTTCAATTTTGTTAAAAAGTGCCCGCAATGTCAGCAACATAGTCGTCTCATTCATGCACCCGCACAAGAGTTACAAAACCAAACCTCTCCTTGGCCATTCACAAAATGGGGGTTGGATATTATTGGAAAAATATCACCCCCTTCTTCTAAGGGACATACCTTTATCATTACTGCTACAGATTACTTCACGAAGTGGGTTGAAGCTATTCCACTTCAATCCACGAATGCTAAAGCTAATTATAGTTTTCTTTTGAATAACATTATTTCTCATTTTGGATTGCCTACCACACTTGTTTTTGACAATGGTACGCCATTCAAGAACAAGGAAGCAAAGCAATTCCTAGAAAAGTTCCACATTCAACATAGATTTTCTACACCTTACTATCCTCAATCTAATGGCCAAGCAAAAGCGTCTAATAAGACTCTTGAGCTCATACTTCATAAAATAGTTAACAAACATGATAAGGATTAGCATATTTAGTTAACATACGCTTTGTGGGCCTATCACACGAGTGTTCATACAACGACGAGAATGACGTCTTACAACCTCGTGTATGGTGCCGAAGCTATCATGCCTTTAGAGTTGGAAATTCTATCTTTGTAGGTTTCCCTTAATGGATTAATTGATGAATTTTTTTATCGAGCTAATCACTTGCGTCAGCTAGAGATGCTCGATGAGTGTCAGTTATATGCCCTCGATCATCTTAAAGTTTATCAACGATCATTATCAAGATATTATAATCAAAGTGTGCTTCCTAGGACTTTTAAGTTGGGAGACCTAGTTCTTTATGAGAATCAGAGAAATGTAAATGCGCCACCTGATCAAAGAGGGAAATTCAGTCCTAACTAGTTAAGCCCTTACATTGTTGTTTTTGTGTATGGTTCAAATGCCTACTGATTATCATCTATGGATGGAACGCCTCTAAAAGATCCTGTTAATGCAATGCATCTTCATTGATACTATGCATAGTGTCTAACATGTCATATGTGTGGTGTTCACTCTTTAAAGATAGTAGCACTGCATATGTTGACATTATTCGTTAACACATTGTGAATTTTTTGTTGTTGTTATGATGTGACCATGTGTGTGTGTGTGATATACATACATGTGTCTTGCTATGCTATGTATCTATGCATTACATTACATCTTTTAAGGCAGTTAGATCATCATTATATTTAATTAACATACATCCATGTGTGTTCATTAAATTATGATAGCATCTAATGTAACCATACACCCATATATACATATAACATCCATAACATCAACATACTTGAAAATAAAGAAGCATACACATCAAAGTACACAATGCCATGATATAGGAACTAGTATCTCGTATATATATATATATATATATATATATATATATATATATATATATATATATATATATATATATATATATATATATATATATATATATCATGTACATGTATCATGCCACTATCACCAAAAAATGAGTGGCTACTGAATATGTGTATCAATTTCTATACAAAAAATCTACAAAATAGAGATATATCTCACTACAAAACTAATGTACAAAATATGAGCACCCTAAGGCTACGACATATGGCTCCTCGATCCCTCTAGCTCAGGCTCTTATTGTGATCTAGGGAGGGGCTGCACAATGGTCATAGACCTGGATCGGTGTGAGTGCGATGCAGACAGGGCTACACGCATCCCCCTGATCTCTCCCTGAAGGGAGCATATCATTATTCGTGCCTGTATCAGCTCTTGCTATAGTTTTTAGACGTCTGCCAAGATCACAGCTAGTGGCTGCCTCACGAGGTCATCAAGGAAACTTTATAGGGCATCATGCTTACTCGGCAATATCGACCCTCATCTATGTTGTGTCTCGCTTTAAGAGCACCATCCGCAACTCCCCCGATAGCTGGTCATGCTACCCCTAGAGTGTGGTCGTGTTTGCAACACCCTACACGATCTCTGCTCCCCACTCTTCGTAAGTAGTCCTCAGACGCGCTATCGGCTCGAAAAAATGGGCGTGTTGCCTCACTGAAACTGGTGGATATGCCTTGCAGACTGTCCCTTGGATGGGAATGTCAAGGGCCACCTCTGATATGCACTGGGCTATCAACCCAGTCCATCCCTATATATCCTCTACAACCACAGAAAGAAAGAAAAGAATCAGTATCACATGGCATATTTGTGAAATCGTAAATAAAGAAAATTGAAAGTACTGAAAGATAAATAACATGCTCATTATACCTGGGTCCCCTAGCTACCAAGTAGGGTCAAGGTGAGGAGCAACATTAGGACTTGCGCCACTGGTATCGACGATTGCTCCTAGTGCTACTAGACTTGCCACTGTTGTAACAGTAGGTGTTGTTGGTGGTGTCGATGAGACATGGGTAGTTGGTGGAGGAGATGATCTCCTCCGCTGCTACCTCGGCCTCGATGACACTGTCATCCACTCCTCCTCCTGTGGCCCCTCCTCACCCTACTGCCACTCACCTCCTCGCCCTCTCCTCCTGTCCTATGGTTCCCATGGAGGTACATCCCCCTATGGTCCAGGATCCCCTTAAGAGGCATCCTCTGCGAACACTAGACGAGGACAGTGCCTCTCCCACCACTCTCTGAAGTCTACGGTAATGCTGACATTATCTATCGGTGCTATCAATGGCATATCTCGATTGAGCTCATTATCATCTAAAGGAACAATATCTACAATGGAAGGGCGGGGGACGTCCCCAGGTCTCATAGCGCTCTTGAAAGCCCATGTATACGTGGGCACATCAGGAGGGATAGTTTGTACATGGCCATGTTGTTGCATGGCCCGACTCCAATAGTAAGGCATAATGATGTGGTCATGGCGACTCAAGAGAAAATGGTCTCGCTGCAAGTTCCTAAGGTACCTACTATTGTCTACCCACTTGAAAAATGGTAGGGTCTCCATATGACCTGATCAGGTATAAGAGTATCAAACTGTAACCTCCAAAACTGTAGATCTCTATGTCTCCACTGCCCTATCACCTCGTACCAATGGGCCATGGGGACATGGTATGATTGCCTCTATGGGAAGCCAACCAGTCTCATGCACATGATGTGGGAAAAATCCCACACCTACAAAAGTGTGCATGTTGTGAGACTATGGTACTCATAGTGCATGTACCACCCTAGCTCATCGTACAGGTGTGCCAACAAGTTGTGCCCCCAGGCAAAAAATGTCTGATGCTCAACCATCTCATGAATGGTATGGATGAGGCCCCCGTGTAGGTGAGAGCCTCACCCTTCTACAATGACTCGGAAGGCCATAGTCATGACCATTACTCGATGTGCAGCAAGGGTGAAGTGGTCTGCACTTGATTGTACCAATGCTTGTAGATATGCCATGTGTCGTCACCGCTGTTGGTTCGCCTCGAGCAGTAGAGGACACCCTCCGATTGCTCCCGTGTTGACTAGGTGTCATTGATCGCCACTTTCTATCCGCGGATGGTGTCCAAGAATTTGATACACATCCTCTAAAGTGATCATCATCTCTCTAGTAGGCAACTGGAAAGATGATATAGTGGCATCCCACCGCTCGATCAAGTCTGTCAGCATCCACTTGTGATATCACATCTCTGGCATAGTGAATGCATGTCATAGACCAACCTATTATATATGTGTGACCTCATCAGCGCTAAGGCAATCCCTCTTCTCGCAAACCAACCGGTATGCTCGCCCATCAGGATGCTCCCGAATCTCAGGATAGTCCTACAAGAAGTAAAATAATTTAAGTCTGAACATGGGACTTTGAAAAAATATGGACGCACAAAATTACTATAAACTTTTACGTGTCGCACATATGTCCCATTCCGCCATTAACGCCTTGAGGACACCAACACGTACTCGGGATGACAATGCAGAAGTGAGATGCCAATGCGTTTTCTAGATGTTAGTGCGAAAAAAGGATGAATACGCAGCTCGAAGTGGAAAAAAGTTCCTAAAATATGTTAAAATTCATTAAAAACGAGGTTTTGAGACCTACCTATTCCACCTCGTAGCCCTTAGCGATATCCTCCCTCAGCTGCTCCAGCCTTGATGCCTCATACTCTCTCCTGCTTAGCATTTTGCTGACTTTTCTCTCACAAAATTCAACAATTTTCTCGCAATGAATAGTGAAAATGACCCTTCTCGGGGCCCACCTAGGTATATATAGGCCCCACGGGGCCCATTTTTCCTGGAGTTTGCGGCCCCCCGGTTTCTCCTAAATTTACCCCACCTAGTTGGGGGAAAACTCAAGAGGGAGCATATAGTCACCTCTTTACCATAATTTTCTTCTGAATCATCAAATTTTTCTTGACCATTCTTCTCACCGTTGTAGCTTCTTCAGATTTTCGAGACCAACTTAAATTTGAGTTTTGCAGAACGTAATTTTGCGACTTTTCACAACCAATCTCGCACTACTTGTCGAGCTCAGTTGTTGTTGGGGGGCACCTTCGGTATCAACTAGCTCAACCTAGGTGACTTTTGAGGCACCTTTTTTCTTGGCACACAAATATGTAAAATTTCAAATTTGGGCTAATTTTTCTTCTCTACTTTAGTGTAGCTAATTTTTCCAAAAATCGAGCCCACTAAAGTGGGGGCAAAATGTAATGTCACAAAATTTCACCTAGGGGCAATTCCACATTTTAGCACTTTGCTTGGCATTTATGACACCTAAGTGCATTAATGGCAAAAATCCCATGGGTCGAAATTTCACAATTCTGGCTCCATGAGGGCCAATGGCGAAGCAACAACAACCTAATGACACATTTCCTGAAAATTGATGTCTTGGACGCTTACGCGGCGCACTAGCATCCTATCAGTTTTCTAAGTTTGAAACAAGGAATCTCAAATCTTGACTCTTGACATGTGTCTTAACAGTTTGGATTTTGGGTGTAATGACTCTTTGTCGCCCCTGCATGCAACAAAACCCCTCAATTGCTCTCATTTTAGGGGTCCAATTCATTCAGTCAAACTCTCTCTTCAGTTTCACTCCTTAATCTTTCTCCATTCTTGACAAACAACACTTCCACAAGTGAAGCTCTGCCACACTGAGGTCCTTCCAACAACTACAACTCTCAAGCAAGCATTCAATGGTGCGTCTGTGTGCTCCAGGGAGGGTCTAGGCCCGTGGGTAATGCTCTCTCTCTCTCACACTCTTTTCAACTTGTTTGTTTACTACTTAGTGGTGCAGGTTCTACTCCTAAAGCGAGTTTTTATTTCACCACATGCTTTGTCCATCTCGGTTACACTCCTTTCCTATCTAGCTGTCTATGGAGGTGGGAAAACCAAAACGGGGGTCTGACTGATGTAGGTCCCTATACAACCCCAACATTTTCCCTTCATTCTTCTTTGTGTAGGTTGCAAAGTGAAGCTTGGATTCAAGACTCAAACATCTGGTTGAGGGTAAGTTTTCTCCAAGTTCTCCTTGTTCTTTTCTTGAAGTCTTTGTTCTATGTCTGGCTATTCTATTTAGTGGACCTTAGATCTGAGTTAGGAAGTGAGACCCTATATTTCCCGTCTGAGCTCCTAAGATTTTTGTTGCTTAGGACGCCAGCGCGCCACTTAGACAATAGTGCGTCGCATTGGTGTCTTGAATCCGCACTATTGTCCTTTGGCCGAGAGCTCCTTTGTTGGAGGAAAAAATCTAGAAGTTTCACTCTCTCGGGGTATGAGGTAGTCTTCCCTAAAAGTTAGATTCTATACATTACCCTTGCATTTCTTTCATTTAGTTTGTGTATTGAGGTGGATAAGGGCAATTCGTTCCTTAGTGATCTCTTGAGAATGAAGAGACCCGCGTGCAATGAATCCCTCTTATCTCACAAGTGGGAATAACTACTTGAGTAGGCCACTCAAGGTTTTGTTCTTGACTCCATTTTCCAATAATTTATTTATGTTTCATAGTTGTTAACTTATCATTGTTTCATGAATCATATGCAAGTTAATTAGAATTTCATATCTTGCTTATTATTAATGAATGCCTAGGAATATGCATGTAGATGGTTAACCAACAGTACTCCAGAGGATAGTTCAGCTGAGTCATTAGATTATATTAGTTTTCAGTTGGTGCAATCAAGTTTTATTAGTAACAATTTAATTACAGTCTATGTTGTAGGTACCCGTAGCCATTAGTTCTGGTTATGTCTTTTACTGTTTTACAATTTTGTGAGTTTTCAACAAGTAGAATAACTTAAGTGAGGTATCTTAAGTAGTTTTGAGTCTTTGAAGGCATATATAATGTTGCACCATCATAAGCTTACAAGCCTTGGGTTGAAAATTCAATGTAGTCTTGAGCAATGTGGAGTGGATTGTTCATTGAGTTAAACCTTTGAATTGAGGAGGTTCTACCAAGTTTACAATATATTAGCTTAGAATCTACAACAATGACCTCTTTGCTCTACAAGACTCCAATGATAACTAAATTAGGAGTAAATTTCACAATCTTTCTTGCTCCACCATGAGTGGTTTGATAGACAGGGAAAGGATATTTTTTGTCAAGTGAGGTACACATAAAACATCATTAAAGGTGTCACCCCTAATATAAATATATCCCATCCCTATTACATTCATAAAAGTATGACTACCCATCAAAATAGGTGGCATAACACAAGGCTCAAAAGAAGAGAACATAGATTGTGAAGATTTCATATGATGAGAAGCTCCAAAATGTAGAAGCCATCTCCTTAATTCATGACCTACAAAAACACAAAGAGGTTGTCCTTTATTCTTACCTATTCCAATATTATGTCTCTTTTCCTTGTAAATTGTTAATTGTTTTGAAGAAGAATTTGAAGCAAACATTCTAGAAGAAAATTTGATTTTGTTCGTCACAAGAAGATGTTTCAACTCATCAAAATCTTTCTTATAACAATAATTTTCTTCATGTCTGCCCTTCATGCAATATGCACAAGTAGGCTTATCCTTCTTAGATGATTCCTCCAAACTAGAATTTCTTATGTTCTTATGTGGAATTAGATGTGGATTGTGTGTTTTTCTTAGGCTTTTTCTTTTTCTTCTCTTTGCCACTAGAAGACTTCTCATCCTTTACAATCAAGGCTTGGAATTTTGAAGACTTCAAAGAACCCATTTAAATAATATTATCTTGCTCCCTAGTGACTTGCATAGAAAAATTATCAAAAGAAGGCATTAAAAACTTACTCCCAAAGGAATTCTTTGTAGCATAAAAAGTAGACACAAACACTAAATATTCAGGTCCTAGTTTTGAGAGAACACTTAGCACCAATTGTGTATCTATTTTTTTCAATTTTACACTCCTTCAATTATGTTCTCAATGACTTGAATTTGGAGATGAAGTCTTGTATGTTGTCAAAATTATATGGATTAAGACTTATTAGTTCATTTTCCAACAAATGTCTTTGAATTTAATCTATTGTCCCAAACAAATTTGATAATGTATATTCCACATAGCCAGAGGTGTATCCAAGTGCTCAATGTGAAACAACTCAAGAGAGATATACAAGTGCAAATAGCTAATGGATTCTTCACAACTATTCAATGAATTATTCTTTTTGGCTCCATCATCTTTTGGTTCACCACCAAGCTCATGAACTATCCTATAAAACCTCTTAACTTAGCAATTTTTTCATTTCAAATTTCTATTTAGGATGGTTGTAAGATGTTATAATTGGAACTTAAGATTGTTCCATGATGAAACAAGAAGGAAAGAATACAAATGCAGAGGAAATCAACCACAACCACTAGAAGATCTCCCCAACAATATATGATATTGAAAATTTATAATTAGTCTGATTATAGATGCCACTTGCCAAAAATAGCAAAGTGATCTTGATCTTGGTATATAAAAATGACAAATTTTCCATATAAATGAAGTACATTTTATTGGAAATTTGAGATAAATATAACTACCCCATTGTAAATTATAAGAAAAATTATTATTTTAAAAATAATTGCACCCCGATGTATGGATAAGCATAATAATTAACTAGGTAGACCAAATAAAGAAATATGTGCACATAAGAGCGGAGGGATGGCGAAAGCAGATCGAAAAAAGCAAAAATTTGCAGGGGTGGCGAAAGATCATGGCGACATGGCTGAAGACAAAGGTCTGGACTCGCGTCGCTTGGACACAATGGAGGATTTGAGGATCCAAATTGATTTGACAGAGGAGGCTAAAAACGATGTAGTAATGCTCAGAGAACTCGTTATTATTTGCAGGGTCATCGGTCCTAGAACAGACCGGAAAACCATCAATACCTGGGTGGCTGAGAATTGGAAGAAGGCTGCGATTGTTAAATTTCTTCCCAAAGGCTTTTTCATCACAGTATTCACATCCAATGCAGATCGAGATGCCGTTGCGCTGGGAAACTTATGGAAATTGAATGGTTGGCTAATTTATATGCAGCTATGGTGTCCCAATTTCGACCCTGTTAAGACCGATCCTTATATGTTCCCTGTTTGGATTCAAATCTATAACCTTCCTATGGAGTTTTGGGTTGAAAATTGTATTGAAAAAATTGGTGGAACCCTGGGAACCCTCATGGACATAGATAATTATATCATCGAGGGTAACTCTTACCTCTATGTGTGCATCCAATTGGTGGCGATTCAGAAAATTCTGAAGGAACTAGTCCTGCTTGACGACGGTAGAGAAAGGGTGGTGAGCATAGAAGTGGAGGAAGATAGGTACTACTGTTTGTGTTGCGGGAGCCGAAAACATATGGAATTCAATTGTTCCAGAAAGCCTCAGTTTAGGAAGATTTGGATGCCAAAAGTGGCCCAGGTTGTGTCGGGATTGGCTCTGCCTGCTCCTGGTATGGATGCTCCTTCAAAGACGGCCTCGGAGATGAAGTCTTCGCCAACTTTTCCTCTCCCTCCAAAGGTAATTCCTGAAGAGCCTCATGTGTTGTCATCTGCAATCCCTTCCTCTGGTGACTCAGTGGTGGATCCTTCATGCCTATCACCAGGATGGGTGACTAATTTTGCACCTACTGCTGTTGGAACAGGAGATTCCAGCAAACTTGGCCCCCTTGATTTGGAAGTTGTGGATCCTAGAGTGATAGTTAACAAAGCAATGGTGGCGCAACTGGCTCCCTCCTCCTCAGAGGACCTGGCGATGCTTTCTTTTGAGGGGGAGGTCCTTGACGGGGATGAACTTGATATTTTGGATCTGAGGCATATTAGCTAGACAGCGGCTAAGACCTTGTTCAAAACAAAGAAAGGAAAAGGTCGAAAATCTCACAAGCAAAAAAGAGAAGAGGAGGCTGAGGAGAAAGGTTTGCTGAACATCAAGAAATTTTTGATTACCAAGGGAGCTAAGGTCTCCCTTGGAGGACAATGAAGTGCCTAACGTGGAATGTCAGGGGTGTAAACACCCCTGACAAGAGGTGCCTGGTGAAGCGCCATTTAGAAAACTGTCTGCAGATGTTATCCTTTTACAAGAAACAAAACTCCGTGGAGTGGAAGGCATCAACTTCATCAAGTATTGCAGGAGGTGGGATGGGTTGTTTTGTGATGCTATCGGTGCTTCGGGGGGCTTGGGAATCTTATGGTTTCCGATGGTGGTGGACTGCTCTCTTGTGGATTCGGGCTCGAATTGGATGATGTGCATGGTCTGAAATAGACAAACTAATGTTACGTTTCCTATATTCAATATTTATGGTCCAGTGAAAACAGAGGAAAAATTGGCGCTATGGAACTGTATCTTGGAAAAATATGCAAATCTGGACAGCAAAATGGTGGTGTTGGGTGGCGATTTCAAAATCATCCTAGATCTAAAAGACAAAAGCGAAGGAATCAACAAAGAAAAAAAGGCGATGCGGGACTTTAGGTATTTCCTACAATCAATGGTTGTTATTGATTACGCTCCCAAGGATGGCCTATATACCTGGACCAATCACAGAGTAGGTTTTGTAAATATATCCGAGCATTTGGATAGGTTCTTGATTGGGGATGGTTGGCTTAGATGTGAGTACCGGCTTGATACTCATATTATCCTAATTTCGGTGTCTAATCATTTTTCAATGTTATTGGAACTAAACCTGTGTGAAAAACCCACCAAAAGTTACTTTAAGTTTGAATCGATGTGGTGGAGGAGCCCTGATCTGCTGTAGAATTTGGAAAACTAGTGGTTGGAAGGGACTGGTGAATGTGGCACTGTTAGTTTTTGATTTATGAAAAGACTAGCCAACATAAAAAAATAAGGTTCGTTGGTGGAATAAGTTTGTTTTTGGAGATATCTTTAAGGAAAAAACTTAGGTGGAATGTGATCTCGAAGCTCTGAATGAATATGTGTTGGCTTTCGGGATGACAGATGCTGAATTCCATATTGAAAAAGAGCTTAAAGCTAGGCACGCTGAGCTTCTGGCTAGAGAATAATTATACTGGCGTGATAAGGCTAGGGAGACGTGGCTGAGAGACGGTGACTCCAACACTAAATTCCTCCATAACATAGCCCAAGCCCAGAGAAATAGAAATATGATGGATAAAATTGTTTGTGAAAATGGCTCTGTGGCAGTTTGTAAAGCAGACATTGAAAATGAGGCGATTAAATACTTCAATGGGCTACTTGGTGGTGGGAGGGATTGCAAGGCTGGCGATTCCTCATATCTCCTCGATTGCATCCCTGTGTGCATTGGTGATGTAGAAAATAAAATGCTCTGTGTATTGTTTTCTCTGGAAGAAGTGAAGTTGGTTGTATTTGGCCTGAATCCTGACAAGGCGCCGGGGCCTGACGGCTTCACTGCAAAGTTTTTTCAAAATTGCTGGCACTTTTCGGGAAAGGATATTTTGGATCTGATTGAGGACTTTCGCAAGAATCAGAGATTTGTAAGAGAGATTAATAACACAGTGATAGCTTTAATCCCAAAAAAGAAGGATTACCAGACCTTTGCAGATTTTCGCCCAATTGCGTTATGCAATACGATATATAAAGTTTTAGCGAAAGCATTGGCAAACAGGTTGAAAAAGACCTTAGGCTTGGTTATCTTAGAGGAACAAAATGGGTTTATGCCAGACAGAGAAATTTTTGATAGCATTATCACTTCAGTTGAAACAATCCATTCTATCACATCGACGAGAATGAAGAGCATGATAATCAAGCTTGACGTCAGCAAGGCTTACGACAGAGTTCATTGGGATTTTCTAAAGGATGTTATGTCCAGGTTCGGTTATTCTACTCACTGGCTTGAATTGATGGATTTTTGCATTTCCACCCCGCGATACTCTCTATTGGTAAATGGTTCAATGTGTGGTTTTTTCAATGCCTCCAATGGGCTTCGACAAGGGGACCCCTTATCTCCGTTCCTTTTTGTAATCATGGCTGAAGTAATGAGTAGACATTTTAAGAAATTAAGAGAATGCAGGCTCTGGAAAGGTATCAAGGTAGCTGATGATCTGAAACCCATAACTCACTCGCAACTTGCTGACGATACGATGTTATTCGGAGTAGCATCTGTCATAGAAGCCGAAGTGATAAACAATGTATTAAATGCATATTCAAAAGTATCTGGGCAGATTTTGAACAAAGAAAAATCAAAGATAATCTTTTTCAATACAAAAGTCTCTACTTGACGGAAGATTGCAGGCATTCTTGGCTTTGCAAGTGGTGCCCTTCTGTCCAAACATCTGGGGGTTCCACTCTTTCAAGGTGTGAGCAGATCTGATCACTGGTCTAAAATCACAGAGAAATGCAGAGCTAAAGCTAATGCATGGAAATGCAAATGGCTCTCTCTTGCGGGTTGTATCCTTATGATTAAATCGATACTTGCTGTTGTTCCAATCTATGCGATGTCCTGCTTTGCTCTGACACACAAAGTCATTGCAGATTTAGAAAGTTTTATGAAGAGGTTTCTTTGGGAAGGGGCCAAGGAAGTTAAACGAATTCCACTTGTCAGTTGGAACACTGCTTGCTTGTGTAAGGAGGAAGGTGGCGCTGGTCTCAAGATGTTAGAACTCCAAAATCGTGCACTTGGAGCAAAACTATGTTGGAAGCTTTACAAATGCCCCAAGAAGCAATGGTGTAAAATGATAAGGAAAAAATACTTGGATAGTGTTGAGCTCGAACGCATTTTCACAATGGCAAACTCCTCAGGTGGTTCGCCTGTTTGGAAATTCTAATGGGGTTGCAGGGACATTATAACAAATCATATCTCTTGGAAGCTGGGGAATGGGCTAAAGGCGGACTTCTGGAGAGATTCATGGAACGGGTACTCGGCTCTATCTGAATCTTTTGGCAATAGGACCTGGTTGGACATTGTCATTGGTAATAAAGGAACTCAAGTTGTCAATTATGCCTATAGAACGAAAGCGGGGTGGCATTCAATGGTTGAATGGATATATAAGGAAGACTTTGGTATATCAGAGGAAGATAAAATACTCCTAATGGAAATGCTCTCACCCTGACATATTTGGCTTTCGTTGGATGAGGATGTGATAATATGGACTAGCGCAAAATCTGGCCAGTATTCAGCTAAGCTAGGGTATCAAATTCAAATTGCCCGTCATATTTCTCCTCCCTAGCCAGACAGACTATGTTGGGACACGAGACTTCTTCCTAAGGCCAGGGCTTTTTTATGGACTACTTTACATAAACATATCCTAACTGGGGATCGTTTGGCTTCTTTTGGTTTCTATGGGCCTAGCCAATGCTCGTTGTGTTACAATGCCTCCGAGTCTGTCAACCACCTACTCTTAAACTGTGCTTTTGCGGCTCGCTGCTGGGATTGGCTCTTGAATTCTTTGGGTTGGTCCTCTCCCTGGTAGTCAGATCTTGTGGACTTTCTCAATAGCTAGCCAATGGGCAACTCTAAGTCGGTTTGGGCAATGGTGTGGATTGTTGCGCCATCTATGGTGGTTTGGCACCTTTGGAAAGAACGTAACCGCATAATCTTCAGTGACTCCTGCCTCCCTGTGGAAACCGTGATGAGAAGAATTGAAGTTGGGATCTGTGACGTGGTGAACTTGTCCAAATGTAGGCCCAAAGATGTTCATTTCACTAGCTGGGACAATCAGTTACAAAAAACATGGATCAATCTCAAACCGCCAAATATTGGATTGAATGAGAAGAGGAAGCTTCGATTGGATGCTCGTTGGATACCACCAAGGGAGGATTGCTTCAAAATCAACTTTGATGGTGCATCGAAAGGAAATCCCAGTGAAGCTGGAATTGGATGCATAATTCAAGATTGGCATGGCAGATGTATTTGGGCGCTTGCCAGCAAAATAGGATTTGCCTCCAACAACGAGGCTGAGTTTGCAGCCCTTGCTCGCAGTCTTGAATTGAGTATAGAAAAAGGCTATAAGGTGTTAGAGATAGAGGGTGACTCTTTAATCTGTATTAATGCAGTGTCTAAGAACATGACTCAATGTTGGAAGCTGGAAGGTGTTCTTACTCACATCAGGGAGTTGATAGGAAAATTGGAAGTTTATACCATCGGGCACGTATACCGTGAAGCAAATACAGCTACAGATTTCTTAGCTAATCTTGGAGTGTCGCTGGGGTGGGATCCTTCAGAGGTGGTCTTCGACTCAGATTCTATTCTTGAGGACCTGCTTGTATGTATTCATTCTGACAAGCACAAATAACTGATGTAAATTTGTGTTCTAGCCTGTGTGGTTTCAGCTATCTTTTTGGCCGAATGGCCGATGTATTCATTCTACGGGAGCTACCTCTTTTTGTTTAGTAGCACTTACCTATACAAAAACAAAAAAACAAAAAAAAACAAAAATAATTGCACCCAAAAATATTACTGGAGTGAGAATGGAGCCCTGGAAGTTTATCTTAAAAAATAAGAAACCAAAATTAAAAAAGTGTCTATAGCACTATGTGGAGCACACAAAATTATCCCAAATAAATAAAAAAATTACTCAAGAATTAGAGGTTTTGAGCCTGAGTTATGAGTGTTTGAAGATCAATTGTAAAAAAAAAATTGCATTAGAGAGGGGGGCTAAATTCAAAAGGGGTTCATGACATCATTCTAACATTGATGAGCTTAATTTATGGCTAGGTTTCCTTCATTAGTTTATGTTTTTATCATTTTAATTTATCATATTTCACAGACATTCCTAAGACTTTATACATCTTTTATACCTTTCATGCACTATAAACTAAACTTTAGTATGTGGAAATACAAATATGATATGTTGACATTTGTATGTGTGAATGTATGAATATTCATGAGATTCAGTATGATTCTATGCTTAAATTAAGATTATTAATGATGTGTATGCCTTAGGAATGAAACTAATCTCATGCAGCTAGGAGAATTGTAACCCACAACAACTAGATTTCCAGCCCACAACATAAGGACCGTAGACAATTGTAGGGGAAAGGTCAGAATGGTTAAAGCTTGACAGTTTCAAAGAAGAACGAAGGTGACCATTGAATGGTCAATCATGAGTCACCACAAGCACATTCCTATCCACCAAATAAGACAACTAAAATAAGTTTATTCTAAGCAGGTTAACACATGACATGAAATTCCCCATGAAACACGTCTTTGTCATGATGGTTAACCATTAGGGATGAGTTTCAATTTAATTTCTCTTCTTTTGCAATTCAATTATGGTTATTTGTTACAAGACTAAGTCCCCTCCCTATCTTTGAGGGAGAGCGGATGAATACATTATGGTTATGTTTTTAGTCCTATAATGAAAAAGACTCCTTGCAAACCCTATATAGGGGGATCTATTGTGAGGAGTAAATCTAGTTAGTTATCCAAATAGTTTTTTCTAATTACCATATGATAGTTAATTGCTATTAGTTTTTGTTACCAGTCAAATAATAGATATGTATTGTTGAATGAGAAATATTTAGTAGATTCTTGTCAGAGTTTAGAGTTTTCATGTAATAAAGGAGTTAGTTCCATATCATGGTTTGTTGATTAAGTAGTAAGTGTTGAAATATATTGTGGAAGCAAAAAATCAAGCAAGGGACACTTGAGGTACTACTATCCACTATATTTTTCTATTATTAGATTAGTTCATGTATTGTTGAATTAAGATTTCTAGTTACATGCATGTGGAATTCGTGAATATGGTTCTGTAATTGAATTGGATTTTGTACCTTAATGTGTGTTTCATACTCTAGGAGTGATTAGTCATAGTTTAGTCTTAAAAGTCAATAGCCACAATCTTAGGTGATAAGTACACATAACACGAGTAATAACTTATGTTTATTTCCCCTATTTTGCAAGTTAACATTTCATTTCCTTTTCCAACTTTTACAAATTTCTATATATGTGTAAGCTCACCTATACTCATTGATATAGGGTGTGTTAGGATCCATGAATGCACATATAATGCCAACACTATCAAAATATTATGAAGCCCTGGTTGATAGTTAAATGATGCCTCTCATATAAGTTGAACTATTCAGTTAGGAAGTTATTCTTTGAATTGTGTGTCTACTTGTAGCACCAAGTTAATCAAACATTAGAGATTTCCTATATTTCTTGTGCTATTGTTGAGGATGGTGCTAAGTTTGAGATTCTCCTATGCATTTTCAATTATTTTCAAAGCTTTCCTAGTTCAATAATTTTATTTTCAGCATTAGGGTAAATAGGTTTTAGCCATGAACAGAGCATGAGTTTCTAATAATGTGTAGGAACCACTAAACTAAAAAGTTACAAACATTGCATGCGGAGGCAACAAGACTCTTTGGGAAGATTTCTCCCCTTAGCACATGAAGCATTGGAGGATACTGGTGAACAAAGTGAATAGAGTGGGAGTATTCCTAAAAAAGAATCATCCTTGACACCATTACCTACACTAGACATAGAGGAGACTTCCCAAATACACATAAGAATCATGGTTGATGTAATAATAGAAGACTCACCAGAGCATGTAATGTTTGAGTTCCCTATAGCCAACCGAGAGAGAGTTTTTGCTTTGAAGAATATACCTCCTTCAACACTACCTCTCTTTTATGGGTTGGTTATAGAGGACCCAAACACCTTTCTTTTTGAGTTTGATGTGCTATGTCAAAGTTATGACTATACATCATATTCTCATAGACTCAAATTATTTCCAGCAACACTGAAAGATGTTGCTTTGAGATGGTTCATGGGGTTGGGAAGAGAAGTTCCCAATTGGAACAAATGAAGACAATTTTTTTGGAGAAATACCAAGATTATTACAGAGGCATAGATAGGAAGAGGGATGACATCTTTAGGATGTCACAAAAGGAAGATGAATCTTTGGAAGATTATTTTGAGAGGTTTTAGTTTTGCCTCAAGAAATCTCATCAAAATAGACTCTCTGATGAATCCTTGAAATTGGTATTCTTAAGGGGAGTTAATGCGGACTATATGGATGCACTCAACCTCATTGGGGTAGGAGACATCTCACATTTACCATTTTATGAGATTTGAAAAGTATGTAGAAACTATTCTAGGTCTTTTACTAAGAAGGTCAGAGGAGACAAGATATCTTCTATCAAAAAATCATCCACTAGAGTCTCAAGGGTGGAGCTAAGCAATATTCTATCAAACATGAAGGAAGATATCATTAGCCACTTGGCTAAACAATTAGATACCTTCCATATTAAGAAAAAGCAAGAGGAAGCAAAAGTAGCCCTCACATAATACTGCCCACATTGTAGATAGAAGAAAATCAATTGCAAATGCAGGAAGTTGGCCAGTATTTTAGAGGATAAGCAATAGAATTTAGAATTTCATGCCTTGGAAGATGAAGATGGTCAAGTGTTTTACATAGCTCAATGCACACCATGGTATCCAAGACAAGGTATTTCCACAAGATCCCTTGAACTGTAACATATCATTTCCAATCAATAATGCAAATTTCCCTAATTGGAACCCTCAATCTTGGACCAATGTACAAAAATCACAATGGACAATGCCTTAATCTAATTGGAATCAACAACAAAACATGTGGCCACTAGAGAATTTCCAAGGACCTAATTATAATTCTTAGTGGCCACCCCAACAAAATCAATAGCAACCTCAATGGTAAAGAGGTCAATAATGGCAAAATCAAAATTTCAACTGTCAGTAGCCATAGCAACGCTTGTAGCCACAAAAAAAAGCCATAATGCCAAACCCTTCAATAGCTACACCAATTCCACCAAGAGCACCTCAATTATCAACACAACCTACACCTAACCCAAATAATAAGCCTGACCAACAGGCTTATGCTAATGACACCATACAATACCCCACCTATGGGGTTGAGGTGAATGATGTACACCTCAGATCAAGGAAAATGTTGGTTGGGCCTTCATCTCCTCATATCATTGAATTGACTGATGAGGAACTCCCAACAAATCCCATGGACAAACAACCTAACCTAAGTCAAACCAGGTCATTCCAACAACCATGAGTCCAAATCCTCCATTCCTTCAGATATTAACAATCCAAAAGAATCATTCACTAGTTGAAACTAATCTATTGGGATAACTCAATGATGTTTTCATCAAGATACCTCTCATCTAGGCTATTAAGGAAGTACCCATTTAGACCAAAACAGTGAGAGAATTATGCCTCAAAAATCTAGGCAGGAAACGTAAGGACCCTCAAACTATACATGTCTTAGGATAACTTGTAGATATTATGTTGGGAAACATAACCATCCCCAAGTATGCAGACCTTAGGAGCATTGTAGTGGATGTCAAAATCAATGGTACTCTCATTAAGAATACCTTAATTGACCTTGGGGTAACCATTAATGTAATGACCAAAGAAACCATGAAATTATTTCAACTAATGGAGCTTAGACCTACACCTATTGTGTTACAATTACTACATAGGTATATAGTTAAGCTTGAGGGAATCATAGAAGACTTGGTAATAACATTAGACTCATAGGAGTACCCTGTAGACTTTATGGTGTTGTAGCCTAAAGCTAATCTTGCAGGATATCCCCTCATCTTAGGAGACCTTGGTTAGAAACTACAGATGCCTTTATAGGTTGCAGTTTTGGTAACATGATCATTTTCAATGGAAATATGAATAAGAAATTAGTCCTTTATCCACCTACCTAGGTACATACAAATTTGGAGCAAACTATATGGTCTTCCATAGATGAGGAAGACCAATACTCCTTACAAAAATTTATGACTATTGAACCCGGTCCCTTATTAGAAAATCGGGATGAAGATCAACTAATTACAATCATCATACAAAACAATTACTGTAGGGACTCGCAGTAACATGATTGTCTAACATATTTACAATACCCCCTACATAACATAATTCCCACCAATACATATGAGTCCATTTCATAAATTTTCCACACCTTATTGCCACATAATTATATTCCAAATATAGCAGGTCTTGACATTCCATATGTTTAAACATCATCCTTGAATTTAGAGATTATGTCGAACAAGACATTAAATTTAAACATCAAATTAATTGTTGCGCAAAAGACTTCACTGTTGAATGTGTTGCAAGCACATGCAACTACGTTTGCATAGGATTACTATGATATGAAGGGTATAGACCCAAACCTATGCATGCATCATATTTATATCAATAAATTCTATAAACTAGTTAGGAAACCATAAAGGAGAATGAACCTTGGAGTCCGTGACACAGTCAAAATAGAATTATAAAAGTTGTTGGATACAAGATTCATATATCTAATCTCTAACAGTCAATGGGTGTCTCCACTAGTGATTATACCTAAGAAAGGAGGGAAATGAAGAGTATGTGTAGACTATCATGAGTTGAATGCAACAACTAGGAAATACCACTTTCCCCTTCCATTCATTGACCAAGCACTAGATTCACTATAAAACAAACAATACTTTTCCTTTTTGTATGGGCTTAGTGGATACAATCAAATTAAGATAGCCCCAAAAGAACAAGACAAGACAACATTCACATGCCCTTGGGGTACATATGCTTACTTTGTCTTTCCATTTGGGCTATGTAATGCACTTTCCACCTTCCAAAGGGTAGTTATGAGCATATTCTCTTACTTTGCTCATGATTCCATGGAGGTTTACATGGATGATTTTATAACTTATGGGAATACCTATGAAGAAGCACTTGCCAATTTGGAGAAAGTACTATAGAGATGTCAAGATAATCACCTATCCTCGAGTCATGAAAAATGCTTCATGATGATGACTGGGGGAATAGTTTTGGGACATTTTGTGTCTAATAAGGGAATCCAAGTAGACCTCGACAAAATTAAGATAATATCAACCTTGCTTGTACCCTAGAAACAAAAGGATGTTGAAAGATTCCTTGCCCATGTTGGGTACTACAAAATATTCATACAAGATTTTAGTAAACCTGTAGCACCACTATTTGTCTTATTGCCTAATGATGTAGAGTTTGAACAAACACCTACTTGCCAACATTCCTTTGAAGCTCTCAATGTAGCATTAACCAAAACCCCTATCTGAAGAGGACCAAACTGGAATCTACCTTCTCATATCCATATAGATGCTTCTAATTTTGCAATAGGAGTTGTGCTACGCCAGAAGGATGGAAACCTTGAGTATGCCATTTATTATATCAGTAAAAATCTTCAAGGGGTAGAACTCAACTATATAGTAACTGAGAATAAAATGTTATCAATAGTTCATGCAATCAAAAAATTCAAACACTACATTACAAGGTATCTGTATTCATACATTCTAACCATACACCAATAAGGGATCTAATGAACAAACCAATAGTCGGTGGCAAGATTGTAAGGTGGTTATTACTACTTTAGGAATTTGATATAACTATTGTCGGCAAGCCAGGGAAAGCCAATGTAGTGGTAAATTTCCTATCCAGACTACCAACCAAATTAGAAGAAGATGTTGTAGATGATTCATTCCTAGATGAGCACCTATTTGTTCTCTCTCTGCATACACCTTGGTATGCAAACATAGTCAACTATTTGGTAATAGGGAAAACACCACCACATCTCTCACCAAGGGAGAGAGGCAATTAGTTTAGAAAATTTTTCCTTACTCATGGATAGTTGGATATTTATTCTACATAGAACCTGACAACATAATGAGAAGATGCATCAAAGAATATGAAGTATATGATATCCTCAGAGCATGCCATGATGAACTTTGTGGGGGACACTTTGCAACAAAGAGGAAAACTCTTAAGATTTTGAATATTGGATATTATTGGCCAACACTTCATAAAGATGCATTCAATTACACCAAGAGTTGTGAAACATGTCAAAGAATGGGAAGGCCAACAATAGCACCATTTGATAAAGGGGGTCTAGATTTTATTGGTCCAATCTCCCCAACATCAAATAACAAAAAATACATACTGGTTTGTACAAATTACCTTACCAAATGGGTGGAGGTCAAAGCTTTGCAGTTTGCAATAGATGGGAATGTCACAAAATTTCTCTATGAAGATATATTCACAAGATATGGTGTTCCTAGAGAGATTGTCACAAACCAAGGGCAACAATTTATATCAGATTTGATCACAAAACTAGTACAGGAATATGTGATTAGACATAAAAATTCTACACACTACCACCCTCAAGCAAATGGTTAAGTGGAGGTAACTAACAAAGAAATTGAAAAAATCCTCACAAAGATAGTGCAACTCCACAAGAAGGACTGGGCAGCTAGGTTACCTGAAGCAATTTGGGCTTACAGGACAACCTAGAAGATAACAACAAGTTTTTACACCATATGAATTGGTGTATGATAAAAAAGGTAGTACTTCCAATAGAGTTTGAATACAAGACTCTGAGGACAATGGTAAAATAGGGCATGGAATTATCAACAACACAAAAGGAGAGGTTACATAACTTCAATGCTTTAGATGAAATAAGAATGGAAGCCATACACCATACTGAAATCATCCAGAAATAAAGGATGTGTTGGCATGACCAGTTTATTAAAACCAAAGAATTTAGTGCATGTGATCGGGCTTTGTTGTATGATTCAAGGTACAACTATTACAAAGGGAAATTATAGACTAGATTGCTTGGGTCATATGAGATAAAAATAGTCTTTTCCAATGGGGCAATTCAGTTACAAACAATTGATGATGTACGGTTTTCATTACTAGTTAATGGCCATAGGTTGAAGCTCTGCAAACAATCATTAGAGAAGGATGAGTTTATTTTATCACTACAACATCAATTTGAGCCACAAAAATAAAATTTATTGACAGTAATAAGTAGTTCTTTAGAAATATCAATAAACGAGCAACACAACTCACTCACTAACATTTCAAAGTTATAATTCTATCACACATCTCACATACACACACTGCACAAATCATATTCGGTAATCTTTTTTTTTTGAACCAGTAGAAAAAACAACAAGGACCTGCAACATCACGCCTTATATAACATGCCCAATCTTCTACCCATTGTTTTTACTATGTTTTTCTCACATGTGAATAATTAATGTTACTAACACCTTCTCAATAAAAAATTATTTTCTAATCAAATAGCATAATGCACATTTGATACAACTCATTTCAGAATTTCTCATTGCATTACAAAGAGACATTACTTATTTCCAAGTAATGAATCCATATTACATGATAACATTTTCCATTTACATTTTCTCAAGAAGAATAAAGATACGTTGTAACATACGTAGCTTCCAAAAGCTTGATAAAATAGAGATACAAATGGTCCAGATGTCCTTATTAGTGTACATCCTCAAATCTTGGCTGCAAACTACATGAGGGAGAGCATCACTCAAGCACTTTTCCGCCAACTACAGACTTACTGCAGTCCCTTGCACATCTACCTAACTAGTAAGATGACCCTACCCTTTGACAAAGAGATTGGTTTGGTAACCTCATAATACTAGCCTTCCTAAGCATGGTGTTGTGTTCTAAAAATATAGAGCTACCATACATTGGCTACAACCTATATGTATGACTTTCCCTACCTAGTTTACATCCCTGGATCACAATGAACTGGTAGTGTAAACAGTGGCTACTTACACTACTTTGGCCAAATAATTCAACACCCAATACTTCAAGTGTAGGTCGTATGTTCACCCTATTGAATTCACAAGAAAAATAAGAGGGGGGTGAATCAGTTGTACCTTAAAACTTCAAAACCCTCATACACATTCAGATCCACATTCATTCATTTAACCCTTAAATTTGTTATGATAATTTAGAATGAAACATAATTAACAAAAACTAAAACAACTTAACACCACACACAAGAGAACACTAGATTTACGTGGAAAACCCAAGAAGGGAAAAACCATGGCGAGGATTAGCTCACAATATAAGTAATATCAACACTAAATACAATAGAGGGCTCACTACCCAAAGAAAGAAAGGCTCACTACCATAATAGAAAAGAAGATAGAGAATAATATTACACTAAGAAATCCATCTCAGTGCAATAGAGAAATCCACCACAATATTATCAACACCTTCACAACTTGATTAAAGAATTGTAGACACCTTCTACTCATTGCATCAAGTAATCTAACGCATGAAATCTTGCACTGCACTTCTCAATTTCACACTCTGTAACTTTGCGCTTTGCATCATTTGTATTTCTTGCATCTATCTTGTCATCCCTCAACAACTCAACTCATACTTATGCCATCTTTAACCTTGAAACCTTTTTCCAAGGTCGACTATACACATCAACTGTGCAAATTCAAATTAGGTCAATGCAAAAAACACTTATGTGGTGGATAAAAGTGAAATCATACCACATCACATCTTAGATAGGACCCAAATCAACAATACCACGCTACAACACACTTCTACAAATAATAATTATCCATTGCAAGTAGTGTAAACACTAGGTCGACCGTTACCCATGTAAACACCACTAAATTTTGTAAGTACACTCTTCCTTGAGACTAAAGATGATTTGTGAACCACACACCACGCTTGAACATGATATAGAATATTCCAAACACCTTGAAATCTAACAAAATCCTTTGCAACAACTTCCACCTAAAGAATGTACACACCTAGTACATCTAAAAAACTCATTCATACATTATTACTTGAGAAACTAACTTTCGTAACACCAAACCTCAAACCACCTTGACTAAACAAAGATACTAACACAATCAATAGTCCTTTAGGTCCACAAGACCTGAAACCACTCTGCAGAGAAGTGCGAAGTAAAGAAATTTCTCCTAGACACCTCTACAATGCACAATTCACACACTAGTGAACACAACTTCTCCTGCATAGTGATCCAACACACCAAATTTTGGATATAACACCTCTGAACATCTTTCACCAACATATCTAAAACACAGGAAGATCTTCAACCTAGAAGAAATGCGAAGCAACACAAGAACACATCTCTACAACCTAGAACACCACTATAACACATTGTTTCCTATTTTTATCAAATTTTCTCAAAAGCACTTGGAAACCAAGCACTAGAGACACATCCTTATCATCTTCAACAATTCCTCAACACAATTGGACCAACTACAACATAGCAACTCAATCATATATCCATAGATAGAATTTTATCAAAGCAACACTAGAGGTTGACACTAGTAGCTTTACTAATGACAACATAATGCAACTAATCAAAGCATGGATAACATCAACTACTCACACTCTCACCCAACAATAGACTCTAATGGCAACACAAGCTTGTTGACATCAATGACAAAACCAATTGCTCATACTTGCAATAATCTCCTCCTTTGTCATTGATGGCAACACATGATGTGAAAAACCATCAAAGACGTGTAACAACTCAGCTCTATACCTATTTCCTTTTCTCCTTTCCCCCACTTTGACAACATACTCATGACTTTATCTCCCCCTAATAATTTTTTTTTTTCACACGACTCTCTCTCCCCCTTTAACATCAATGGCAAAGGACCAAAATATTTGCATTATTTATTCTCTCCATTTCTCATCAATCAACCTACTTACTACTGCTCTGCAACATCTTTCCTTTATTTCCTTGGATACTCCCCCTTTGGAGCACACACCAAATTGTACAAAATCAATAACCATTGCACAATGACAACACACACTCTTCTGACTGCAACAACCAACAATGCTACTACCTACTCCCCCTAAGAGGTATCCACCAACATCAATCCAAAATAAAGAATGAACCTTGAGATCCACTGGATTGATGCATCTCCTTATGCATCTAGTTCAAGGATGGGTAATAACCCCCAACTTCTCTTGGAGATACTCAAAAGTATCCTTAGGAAGGGCCTTAGTGAATATACCAACAATTGATCCTTTGAAGGCACATATTCAAGCTTTACTTCATTCTCCACAACCTTTTCTCTCAAGAAGTGATATCTGATTGAAATATTTTTTGTCCTTGAATGCATTACTAGGTTCTTTGAAATATTGATTGCACTCATAGTGTCACAAAAGATAGAAATAGGCTCATAATACACTACTTTGATATGCTTCAATGTTTTCCTCATCCATAATACCTATGTGTAGCAAGATGTTGCTCCAATGTAGCCATGATACAAATCTACATCCAAGAAAGAATGCACCACCACTTGTACTTTTTCTATCATCAACACAACCAACCCAATCTGCATCTATATGTAAGCACTCAAAGTGAAATTAGTATCCTTTGGATACTATACACCATGATTCAGAGTGCCCTTTATGTATCTGAATATCCTCTTCATTGCTGCAACATGTGACTCTCTAGGATCTTCTTGAAATATAACCACAAGAAAAATTACATGCATGATATCCGGTCTAGTAGCAGTTAGATATAACAGTCCACCAATCATTGATTTGTAATTTCTTTAATCAACCTAAGGAGATTCATCATTCTTAGTTTGCAACTAGTAACCATAGGAGTACATACCAACTTAGAGTCTTCCATTATGAACTTCTTCAACATTTCTTTAACATACTTTGATTGTGAAATGAATATGCGTTTGTCTGTTTGATTGATTTATAGCCCAAGGAAGAAATTCATCTCCCCAAACATAAACATCTCAAACTCTTTTTGCATTTCTTCTACAAACTTCTTGCACATAGCTTCATTACCTCCAAAAATTGTGTCATCAACATATACAACCATGATCAAGATTTGATCTTTTTCTACTTTAAATTAAATATTACTATTTGCGGTACCTTTATTGAATCCTTGTTGTATCAAATACTTATCACCTTGCATACCAAGCTCTAGGAGCTTGCTTCAATCCATATAGTGCATTCTTCAATCTACAAACCATATTTGGTTTTTTGATGACTAAAATCCTTCCAGTTGTTCCATGTATACTTCTTCTAATTCTCCATTCAAGAAAGTAGACTTCACATCCATTTGATAAAATTTAAAGTCCCTATGTGCTACAAAAGCCAAAAACATCATGATAGCCTCCATTCTTACCATTGGAGAAAATTTCTCCTCAAAATCTATTCCTTCAACTTGTGAGTAGCCTTTAGACACAAGCTTTGCCTTGTTTTTTACAACTTCTCCATTCTCATTCAATTTATTTCTGAACACCCATTTTGTTTGAATTATGTTTTTTTTTGCAGATCTTGGGACAAGTTCCCAAATCCGATTATTTTCAATTTGTAGTAGTTCTTCTTTCATAGCTTTTATCTAATGTTCATATTTGCATGCATCAATCACTATTTTAGGTTCAACTTCATAAAGTAAACACAAATTTACCTCTTCTTCAATAACTTTCCTTCTTGTTAACACACCTTTAATTTTGTCTCCAATGATCCATTCTTCGGAATGATTCCTCTGCACATACTTAGGGGTTCTAGGTGTCTTTTCCAAAGCTTCTTTCTCTTCAATCTACACTTCCTTTTCCTTAGCTTTTTATTTTTCTCTACAAATAGGCTCATCTAATTCATATCCATCTATCACCATTGAGTTCTAAAAATCTTCATCAACCTTGACACTTGCACTCTCAACAATCTTTCTTAGTCTCTTGTTGTAACATTGGTAGGATTTACTTTTAGTAGAATATCCAAGGAAGATTCCTTCATCAGACCTTGCATCAAATTTCCCCAAGTTTTCTTCATATCTTCTACTATAACATCTACTTCCAAACACTCTAAAGTACTTGATAGTAGGGATCCTTCCATACCACAACTTATAGGGAGTCTTTGTGTTGTTTCCATTTTCTTGAACTCTATTAAGTATGTGACCAGTAGTATGAATTGCTTCTCTCCAGTAGACTTCTAGTATATTTTCTTCTTTCATCATAGTCCTTGCAAATTCTTGAACAAAAATTGATGGAGTTGAAGGCATAATCAGAGGATTTTTTGTCTAAAGTACTAATAAGACCCAATATTTCACCGTGGGGAGCGCCAGTGATCTTTGTAAAGAAGAAATATGGTACAATGTGCTTGTGTATTGACCATCATTTTCTTAACAAAGAAACGATAAAAAATAAGTATCCATTACCATGTATTGATGATCTCTTTGATTAGATGCAGGGAGTGGTTGTGTTTTTGAAGATTGATCTACGTTATGGATATCATCAACTAAGAATCAAGGACAAAGATATTTTCAAGATAGCTTTCAAGACTAGATATGATCATTATGAGTTCACACTCCTACCTTTTGGACTCACAAATGCGCCAACAACATTCATGAACCTAATGAACAATGTATTTAGGGTTTGTCTAGATAGATTTGTGTTAGTCTTATTGGATGGCATCTTAATCTACTCCAAGAATGAAGAGGAACATCACAAGAATCTGGAGATTGTGCTTCAACGATTGAGAGAACATAAGTTGTATGGGAAACTCTCGAAGTGTACCTTCTTCCAAAAAGAGGTACAATATTTGGGTCATGTAATTTTAGCTGATGGGATTGTAGTTGATCCTGTGAAGATAAAAATAGTGCTTGAGTGGCCAATGCCCAAGAATGTGTCGGAAGTTAGAAGTTTTATGGGTTTGACTAGATATTGTCATAAGTTTGTTGTGAAATTTTCAAGGATAGCTTTTCCCATCACTTCTTTGCAAAGGAAAGGTAAGAATTTTGAGTGGACAAAGAAAAGTCAAGTGATGTTTGATCTACTCAAAGATAATTTGACCATGACTCTGATATTGAAGGTACCATATTTGGAAGGTAACTTTATTGCTATTTCTGATGCATCAGGAGAAGGTTTGGGTGGAGTATTGATGCATGAGGGGCGATTCATAGCTTATGAGTCAAGGAAGCTTAAGACCTATGAAAAAAATTATGCTTTGCATGATTTAGAGTTGGCGGCAGTAGTTCATGCACTACAGATGTGGAGACATTATTTGTTGGGAAAACCCTTTGAACTCAAGACCGATCACCATGGACTCAAGTATTTGTTTACCCAACCTAATCTTAATGCAAGGAAAAGAAGGTGGTTGGAACTGATATCTAACTATGATTTCAACATCAGTTATATCAAGGGGAAGGAGAATTGGGTTTCCAATGCTCTAAGTCATAGGAGGCATATCTCCTCGATGGTATTGATCCAAATTGACTTTAAAGTTCAAGTGTTGCAAGAATCCAAGGGTGATGAGTTCTATGAACAAGTCAAGCAAGAACTCTCAGATAATCCACAAGATCAAAGGTACAAAGGATATCACCTTGAACCTAATGGATTATTAAGGTTTAAAGGAAGAATTTATGTACCTAATTCTGGAGAATTGAGGAACTTGGTATGGAAAGAACTTTACAATTCACCATATTCAAGACATATTAGTGTAACCAAAATGTTGGTTGATGTAAAGTCATTATATTTGTGGAAGGGTATGAAAGGGGATACTGCAAGGTTTGTAGCAAGTTGCTTAGAGTGCCAAAGAGTGAAGGCAGAGCATCATCATCTTGTAGGTATTTTATATCCACACAAAGTTCCAAAAAGTAAGTGGCAAGTCATTAGCATGGACTTTGTGCAAGGACTACCTATGTCAAGGAATAAGCACAATTGCATTTAGTAGTGGCAGATAAGCTCACTAAGGTAGCTCACTTTATACTAGGAAATTTGATTGATGGAGCTCCTATAATAGCTCCAAAGTTTGTTCAAGAGATATTTAGATTGTATGGGATTCCTAAAAAGATTATATCTGATAGGGATGCTCGTGTGTCATCTAGATTTTGACAAATCCTATTTTTGGCACTTGGAATGAAATTGAATAT
The DNA here is from genome assembly GCA_007258455.2 of Sequoia sempervirens. NCBI lineage: Eukaryota > Viridiplantae > Streptophyta > Pinopsida > Cupressales > Cupressaceae > Sequoia > Sequoia sempervirens. Next base: position 253,831 of record VDFB02288107.1, on the reverse strand, counting down.
AAGTTCTGCAAATCATCCAGAAATGGATGGACAAACTAAAAGGGTAAACAAAGTGTTAGAGGACCTAATAAGGATGTATTGCATGGATCAATAATACAAATGGGAAGATTAACTACCATTGGTTGAGTTTGCATATAATAACTCTTATCATTGTGATCAAGATGGATCCATTTGAAGCATTATATGGTAGGAAGTGTTAGACTCCTATAAGCTAGGATAAGCTAGAAGATAGGATAAGCCTTGGGCCAGAGATGTTATCTTAAATGGAGGAGAAATTTGGAATTATTAAGCAAAGGTTAGCAGAAGCTAATGATAGGTAGAAAAGTTATGTTGATGCCAAGTGGGTACCCAAAAATTTCTTGGTAGGAGAAAACATTTTGTTAAGGGTCAAGCCTTATAAGAATTCTATCAAGTTTGGAAAGTCATCCAAACTAGCTCCATGCTTCATAAGTCCTTTTGAGTTTCTTGAAGAGATCAAACATGTAGCATATGGGATTGCTTAGCCAACAACTCTTGGTAGGATGCGCAATATTTTTCATGTCTCATATCTTAAGAAGTATATACCAGGTGATAACCATGCTATTGATTGGAATGCTTTACAGGTACAAGACCTAAAAGTGGTAATAATTGAGCCTCTCAAGGTGCTTGGAACACGTAAGCTCCACTTACGTAATAGAGAGGTTCTGCAATGCAAGGTCCAATGGGATCAATATGCAAAAGATTCTGCCACTTGGAAAGACTATGCTGAGATGAAGCAGAAGTTTCCACAAGTCTTGTTATATTTTTAAAACTCTTGAAAACAATGATGTTTTGTGATGCTTTAAGGATTATTTGTGTTTTGTGATTTATGTTATGTCCATTTCGATACTTAATAAATCATCGAGACAACGATTCGCAAGGGGGGGAATATGTTACACCCCGAGCAATATTACCTAATTACTATTACCTTGTTTTTTCAAATTGCTTGAGTAATGAATGTGTTTTATGGATCTTTACATGAATGTGTTTTATGAATCTTTATATGAATATGTTGTATGAATATTGAATGAAAATATGATGAATGAATGATTGATGCAATTTGATATTTTATAACGATTCTAACTATGGAATGTATGATGCATATGATTATGTTGTGATCAACTAACTATTGTTATGATGTGCTAAGCTGAGTGCAGGAACAGGTTCAAACATCAAGAAGAGAGGGTAAGTATCATTCAAGAGAAGAACTTGGTCTGGTAACCCTTAATGAGCCTAATTAAGCATTGACACACTCATGCCCTAGTTGGTTTTAGTGAGTCAAGTCAGTTTTGGGAAAAGGTAAGTAATCTTTGGTTTATATGTGAATGTTGTGATTGAGGAATGTGATTAAGTCTTGATATCATGTGAAAGTATTTCCTTGTGTGCTTATTGTGGTATCGATGAGATATATGCATAAAATGTATATATATGTATACGTGTACATGTCTATGGTAGACTCATACATGTGAGTGAATACGTACATGAGTATATGTACGTAGATGTACCTATGAATACACATGGACGGATTACCCATATACATGGGAATATCGATTGGACTAAAGGTGACATGTATATATATATTCCATGTATATGTCAATTGATGGTTGTGAAATTATGAGTGTTTTTATAAGGATATTGGAAATGGTATTATGTATATGTATATATATATATATATATATATATATATATATATATATATTAATACAGTCACATATATATTAATATATATAATTATATATATACATAATAATATTATTTATATATTTATACATGTAGTTATTATTCAACAATTAAATGTATTTAATAAATTTTATGCTCGATAAATATATATTAATATATATTGATATTGTAGAGAAGGGGGATTCGTTACTCACGAGTCTTTTTATTCTCAAGAGAATCCCAAGGGGCGAATTTCCCTAAACCACCTCAAGGAACAATGCGATAGTTTCAAAATCAGAAAGAGCAGGCCACTTAGGTTTTTTGGATAGACTAACGGGCTCTCGGCCAAAGGATGACAACACGGAATAAGGATGACAGTGCGGCGCACTAGAGTCTCAGAGGCGTGTTAGAGTCTCGTACGGTCCAAAAAGTAAGAATATCATAGAAAACAACAAAATGACTTCTAATAATCAGATTACTGAGAATTTCTAGAATGCAGGAAAGTTATAGAATGTAACAAAACTAAAATAAAGTGAAGTATAAATGATAAAGAGAATAAGAGATAGAAACTTCTCACAACAACCCAAGTAATGAAGCCCCCAACACATGAATATCTTCAATACCTACATGCGTAAGATTGAGAGAGAATGTTGGGGCTATATAGGGGTTTGCCTCAGTCAAACCCCCGTTTTGGTGTTCCCACCTCCTTGGACAACCAGATAGATAGAAAAAGTGAACAAAGTAAGAAAATATGGAGTAATAAAAGCAATCCTCGCTCAAGGAGGAGAACTTGTATCACAAGATAAAGATGCAATTGATAGGGGATGTGTGAAATCCCAGGATGCGTGCAAGCACAAGGTAAGAGAGATATCAATTGCAAGGCTTAGGGAAGCCAAAGAGAGAGGGATAGAGCTGCAAGAGTCAAAAGAGATGCAAAGAGTGTTGTAAGAGCTTGAGAGTGCTATTGTAGCAAGTTGTGCAAGCAAGATAGCAAGACAAAGAGAAGAGGAAAAGGTTAGGAGCCAAAGCTAGAAAGATCCAGAAGAGAAAATAGATTGAAAATATAATATATAAAGAGAAAAGAGGAGGGAAAATAAGCTTCTCTAGCCATTACAAGGCATCTTGGGCCGTTACCACCGATAAAAGTAGTCGACAAGTGACAAACATGCTTGGAAATGGTCGTTTGAATGTCAAAATGTCACAGGACGCTAGTGCAACATGTGTACATCCACACAATGCTCTAGTGTCTAGACAAATCATGCTACAAAATGATTAGAACATGAGAAGCACAACGTTTAACGCAAAGTGACGTGCGAAGGTAGCTACTGAAAAGGGGTCCCGAGCATCCTGAGAGGGGAAAAGGTTGATATAGGGGCTAAAATCAGCCTACACAAGGGCTAACGGAGTGGACACTAAAGTGGATACAAGAATGTATGTGAAATTACAAGGGGTACAATTTTATGACATTATATATATAACCAAGTCAACAAATGTAAAAGCACATATAAGTTGTATGATGCTACACGTATGCATTCAAATAAAAAGTTAAAATAGTTTTAAAGCCTTTTGAAGAAGTCAGACCAAGACTATAATATGAGGCGCTGACTTGGGAAGGTGGTGCCAAGCTGTAGAGTATGAAATATTTAAGAAGTTTGATAAATTCGTATAAGTTTGATATTAGCTTGTTAGACTTAGTCAAGAGGAAACTTGGCATCAATATGTGAAGGAATTTGAAATAGGAAAATTGTTTATGAGCTTGCTATTCATTTGACTTAGTAAATGAGTCTTGTTGTCCCTTGTAATAAGTCAACTCAACCATTAAAATGGAGAGGACTGCTATGTGTTGCAAACCCATGAGTTAGATTGATGAGTCGTTGCATGAGGATAGAAAGGTGGCAGAAATATTAACTTGTTTGTAGCCTTTGGTTGGTCACAAATTAGTATAAATGGAGGTGCTCATTCTACCAATTGCTACAATTATCATTCTAATTATCTTGATGTTATTTTGTTGTGATTTATGAGTTAGTAAGTGAGATCTTTTGAGTTGAGAGTTGTTTTGCTATTTCGTATTTGTGGTCATTGTGAGAGTTAGTGAGAAGTTAGTAGAAGGTAATCAAGTGGGTCTTGAATGAGGTATCGAGAAAGACAGAGGATTTGAACTAGGAAGGAGTTTAATCAATTGGAGCATTATACATGCATGCTAGTTTCTATACCTTTGTCATTATGTTGGAAAGGTTAATTAATTTTGTTATTATTTTGAAAAAGAATGCTTTTGAATATGTAAATGATGTTTGTTTATGATTGCATGTTTCTTGGTTGTGCATTATGTTGTAGAACCTATCTTAATGGTTATATTTGTATGTACCCTATATATATGGGATGTTTGTATGAATGTAACATAGTATACTATACGTAGTTGCCATCGCTATATGTAGGATGTATAACTAGATGTATGTAGCAAAGAGTAAGAAGTTGCTAGAATCACTTTGGTAGTAAAGTCATCTTTTTTATGAGATGTTATGTCATTTATTCCTGGGATTTTTTTGATCCATGGAAAAGGGGGTAACCTAGGTATAGAGTATGAATGGTCATTTTACCAAATCAAGCTAGGAAGGTGTGTGAATATGTGGCTTCCACTCTAAGTTTTGGGCGATGAATACTTTGGCCAAAGTAGTGTAAAAAGGCCACCGTTTACACTGCCAATTTCACTATGATCCAAGATTACGTACTACGCAAGGAATATTCATACATGTAAGTTGTCACCATTGTATGTTAGTTCTAAAAATGTATAGGGTCCACAACACCAAGCTTAGAAAAGGCTATTGTTATGAGGTTACCAAACCAATCTCTTCGTTAAAGGGTAGGGCCATCTTACTAGTTAGGTAGACATGCGAGGGATCACAATAAGTCCGTGGTTGGTGGAAAAGCACTTGAGTGATGCTTCTTCTCTTTAGTTGGCAACCAAGATTGTAGGGGGACTTTCTGGACTTGTACTTTATATAATTTGTAAGCTTGTTTAAGCTATGAATGTAACTTGTATCCATCTTTTTGGAAATTATAAATATGAAATGTCATATGGAAATTATGTATCATCATTATTTGGATGAATGAAAGGAATTTTTTTGTATGCAATGGGAAAGTTTGAAATATGTTTCAAATGTGCATTTATTATTCAAAGGAATGTTTTTTTTTATGGCTCTCAAAGATTAGAATTCACCTGTGGGTGAAACATAGAAATTTTACTGTGTAAAACAATGGGCATGTTACATTTAGGGTAAGGTGAAGAATTTTTTAAAAAATAAAGAAGAATGGTGGATCCAAAACAAACATATGGTTTTCAAATGTTCATGAGTTTTCAATTTATGAAACATTTCTTCTTACCCGAGTTATTTGATGTAGGAGCATATGAGTGCACAAACAATCCTACACACCAAAAAATATTTAATTTTTACTCTTTGATTTTTTGTTTTGGCTTGTTGGTTGTGTTTTTCAGGCAAGACATTCTTTTTATTTAAAATTCCTAAATTTTGAAGTTATCTCATTTAATTTGAATTTAATTCAAATTCGAATTGGAGTTGTGGAAAATGGGAATTGTTGAAGTCTTGGGAGTTACAAAAATCCCATAAGGGTCATCCCACAATAATGGGTTACACTTTTTGGCCAAACTTGACATTGAAATCAACATTTTCAGAAAAACCTTCAATTTTTGACACCTATAGTAGGTAAGTTGTTAGGAATTTGAAAATGGTGCAAACTAGTGATTTAGGAGATTTTATCTCTAGATTTTAAATGTATTTAAAAAAAAAATTGAAATTAAAATATTTTTTTGCATCTCTTTGATAACTAGTTTTGAATAGGTTACAACATTTTTAAAAAGTGTTGTGTACTTCCACTCGCGTAAATTTTTTTCTACAAAGGATAAAATTCTAATTCTTTTAAATTTAGGTTGGTAACGTCGATATCTAGTGTTTGCATTTCATTTCATAATGTTTTATTGAATATTTTTCTTTTAATTAAGTTTTTGAATTCAAACCAACTACAATTTAGACATAGGTGCACTTCTCCTCACATAATTTTTTTTGTATGTATTGAAATTCAATCTTTTTTTGTTCAAACGAGGACATCAATACCTAGTGCGTATGTGATTTTCAAAAATTTTCCCTCAAATTTACTATTTTTCCACAATGATTTTTCATCAAACTTGATGTTCGATGAAAAACCTATGTTCAATAAAACTAAAACTAAAAATAAAATAAAAACAAAATATATTAAATTTATAATTTTTGGAAAGCACATTTTGAGGACTACAATTCTCCAACTTGGTTTATCAAGTTGACTCCATTTGTACCTCCTTCTCGAGTTTCTAAAGTCAAATAATTGCATAAATTTTGAAATGGGGGAGGGGGAGGTGAAAAAGGAGGGTTCATTAGAACCTCCCTTCGAATGAAGGGGAATTCAAACGAAGGGGTACCCATTCATTTGAACCCCACTTCATCTGAAGGGGGATTCTAATCAACGCCCCCAATAAAAGACAAAACATTAAATTTTCATTTAAAAATTTGTGCATGTCATTTAATAGGTTCTATTCAAAGGGGGTGTTCATTCGAAGGTGTGTGTGTTCATTCTAATCCTCTTCATTCCAAGGTGGTACTTCATTCGAACACATGCAATTTTTTTTATGGGAAAAGTTCTAATTTTTGTTTATGCAAATATTTGTAACCCACTATTGTGGGTTCACCCCTAAGCATGAAGTTGGAAACTTCATTTGCACCATTATCCATCATTTTAGTTCAAATAATTCATTATTATCCTTTCAGGAATTGAAATAACAACTTTCCCATTCTCTCCTTTGATCTCGTTTGTCAAATTTTCTATCAAATCCTAATCATCGCTTGAGCCTACATCTTCTATAAATACAACCCTCATCCTCTTTCAAATCTAACCACTAACTTCAAAATCTTGTAGCCATCATCATCCTAAGCTTGTTGAAATTGTGCACACAAGTTTGAGAGCAACAACAATTACTTGTAAAGCGAGATTGAGAAGGACAATGAAGGTAAAATGATATTGATGAGAGAAGGTATACTATTTGTTTAGTTTGCATACTTATTGTATTTATTTTATCGTACTTCATTGATAGATTAGGGTTGTTAGCTTAAATCTAATGGTTTTGTGGTTGCCTTGTGATTTATGCTTTGATTTTGAGTTATGATCTTCATCATCCTGAGCTTATGAAATTGTGCATGTAATTGTGAGAGCAACAACTAATTACATAGCGAGATTCAGAAGGACAATGAAGGTAAAACGATATTGATGAGAGAAGGTATAACAATTTTTTAATTTGCATACTTCTTGCATTTCTTTTATTTCTTACTTTATTGGTAGATTAGGATTGTTAGCTTAAATCTAACGGTTTTGTGGTTGCTTTATGTTTTATGATTTGATTTTAGGTTTTAATCTTATATATACTATAATAATCTAACATAAAACCTTCCAAATATGAATCTATGTTAAAAATATAGCCTCTGAAGCAAAAAACAACTACCAATTTTAATAATTTATATTAAAAAATGAGCTAAAATACCAAAATCACTCTAATCTAAAATTATAATTTCTAAGGTTAAATATGAAAAAAGATATGAATAGCTTTGTAGTGCTCAAAAATAGCTTTTTGATGCCTATGAAAAGTAAAAAAATATGATGTTGTGGGTTAAAGGTACAAGTTTAAAAGTTAAAAGAAAATCCAAAATTTAATCAACAATATTGACACCTACAACAAAATCTAAGAAAATAATTTATACTATTGTGAAGTGCTTTGAACTAACTTTCTAATGACTATAAGAAGCAAAAAAATGATAAATAGGAGAAAAGTTATGTCTAAGGAAAAGAGATTCTTTAGGTCATCAAATGAGGTCCAAGACATTTTTTAGGTGACCAAAATTAGTGTTGGCACCCTACTAGTAGAATTGAGCGGTGGGATATCCCTACCACTTGGGTGGAGTGGAAGCATTATAAATGTTGTGAGTCAAGCGTCAAACTAGTGGAAATCGTCAACAATAGTGATATATGATGGAGGTAAGGGAATTTTTGAGTGGTAGCCATGTGCATTGCTTGGGTTTTAAATTCTCCTTGTAAAAGGCCATTCACTGTGCTAGCTCGTGAATAGGGGGCCTACTAAATAACATGTATTGATATTAAAAAAAATCTATCTAATAAATCAACAACCACACTTGATTGACACTTTGAGTATGTAGACTGCACATGAATAATATTTTGTTGAATTTAACTAATGGTTGTGACTGTTGATGATGTATGGTGTACATACCATACATACTTCTTCAATTCTATTGACCCAAAATCTAAAAATCTTAAAAATAATGATTTTTTTTCTCCAAAATAGAGTGCCTCATATGATAATCAGGGTTGTTGGGCATTCTAGACTCAATGGAGAGGTTATTTTTACCCAAAAATACATAAAAAAAAAGATCCAATTTAAATCACTCCCAAATTTGAGAAGGGGCTTTTGGAATTGAAGCTTTGATAACATAAAATTCACACAAAGACTCAAGCTCCTATGATCACTTGCAAAAAAAAAAACTAACCTTTCACAAAAGAGTATTAAGAAATGAATTACTTGATTATGAATGTAATAATGATAGAATGATTAGATAAATCAAATGATACACAATGTATAAGAGAGGCCTTGCTTATATATAGGCAAGGTGAGAGTAAATGACATCACAATATTATGACATGTATCACAATCATATTACATGAAACATAAAAGTAAATGAACTAAAACTGCCCTAAGTAAACTTAACCTAGTGTGAATAAGATCTAGGAGGTAAACCGGTTAGATAATATACCCCGTTCACACTGATACTTGTGACTTAACAATCTCCCCAAGATATTTTCAATATTGCTAGTCTTTACACATTACTAAACAAGAGAGATTCCAAAAGATTAATTTGCATTTGAATAGATAAAAATATGCCCCAAAAAAAAATTCAGCATTATGTGAGATTAATCTTAACCCACAAAAGATTCTAAATTTACATAAAATTTGAAATAATTAATATAATCTAAAATTTTAATTTTTTATATAATAATTATTTTGATTCTTTAAATCCCTAACATCTATATTTCATCACCAATTAAAAAATACTATCAATCACACCTTGGTGTGCAATGGGTATGCTGAAAAGTGTAGAAGGTCAATTAAGAAAAAAATTGGTCTATTTTTTGCAGACATAATTTTCATAGTATGTGAGGTCAATTGGTAGGCGATTTAGAAAATTATATTGTTTGTGAAACAAAGGTCTCAATGGAGAAGTGATAGCTTCAAATCAAGTATGTACTCACTTACAAGGATCCAAACATGATTGAAACAAAACCTCTAAATTGGGAAGATAATTAGGCTTCATTACCACAAGAGACATGCTATGTTTGCAATAGGGAGAGAGGGGGAGAGATAGGGATAGAAAGAGGGAGAGATAGAGAGGGGAAGAGTGAGAGAGAGGGAGTAAGGAGATAGAGATAGAGATGGAGGTGGAGATGGATATGGAAAAGGTGAGGGGTACAAAGAGAAGGAGAGGGGGAGATATAGAGAGAGGGGAGAGAGGGATAGATAGAGATGGAGAGATAGGGAGAGATAAAAAGATAAATATAGAGATAGGAAGTGTTGTATAGAGAGAAGTAGAGAGAGGGAGATACATAGGGGTAGAGATGGAGAGATAACAAGATAGATATAGAGGGAGATATGGAAGAAGAGATATGGAGAGATAGAAATGGATATTCAAAAATATATAGATATAGAGGTATAGGAAGAGGGAAATGAGAAGAGAGAGGGATACATGTCTAGAGATAGAGGAGGAGAAAGGAAGATAGAGGTAGAGATAAAGATAAAGAAAGAGGAAGGAGACAAATAAATATAGAGATAGATAGAGGTAGAGGGAGAGATAGAGAAAGGAGAAGAGATAGAGAGATATAAAGAGAGAGGGAGAGAGAGACATATAGATGGTGAGATATAAGGAGATATGGAGAGAGGGGGAGAGGGGGAGAGGGAAAGACAGATACATGGACAAAAAACAAAGAGAATTAGAGGTAGATAAATAGAGACATAGAGAGGGAGAGGGAGAGATAGAGATACATGGGAAGAGAAAGGGAGAGAGGTAGAGACAAAGAGATAAATAGGGGGTAGAGAGGAAGTGAGGGAGGGAGAGATGTGGAGAGAAATATAGAGGAGAGATAATTAGAGATATATAGAAGAGGGACTAATAGGGAGAAGGAGATAGAGGAAGAGACATGGATAAAAAGAGGTAGAGATGGGAAGATAGAGATAAAGGCAGAAAGTTTAAGAGATAAAGGAGATGATAAGAGATGAGTGATAGAGAGAGGGAGAGAGATATTCAGATATAGGTAGGGAGGGGAAAACAAGGTGTGTGTGTGTGTGTGTGAGTGAGAGAGAGCGAGAGAGAGAAAGATAAACAGATAGACAAATAGATAGACATGAAGGTAGAGATAAAAAGGGAAAGAGGTATATAAGTAGATAGAGAGGAAGGGAGGGAGGGAGAGAAATAGAGAGAGGATAGAAAAGTAGAGAGATATAGAAAGAGGGAGCGATAAGGAGAGAGAGAGAAAGGGAGAGAAAGAGATAGAAAGATGTACATATATTGGGAAAGATAGAGAAAGAGCAAGAGCGATGTAGGAAGAAGTAAGGAGATAGCAATAGGGGAGAGAGATGGAGAGGAAGATAGAGATGGAGATGGGGATGGGGGAAGAGATGGAAGGATAGAAGAAGAGGGTGAGGAATAAATAGAGATAGAAAGAGGGAGAGACAGAGAGAGAGAGAGAGAGAGAGAGGGGTGGGGGAGAGGGGGAGACAAAGAGAGTAAGGGAGAGAGAGACATAGAGAGGGAAAGAGAGAGGAAAAGAAAGAAAGATAGAAGGGAAGATAAATATAGAGATAAATATGGGAGAGAGGAAGAGAGATTGAGAGAATTAAAAACATAGAGATAATGATAGAGATAAATATATAAAGAACTCTTTCTCTTTATATATCTCCCTATCTTTACCTCTCTCTCTCTCTGTATATATGTATGTATCTCTTCCCTTCTATTTTTTATCCCTTTGCCTCTCTATATCTTATCTCTACCTTCCTCTCCCTTTTCTCTTCCTCTATCTTTTCTATCTATCTATTTTTCTCCTTAAGTGTGCAATGAGTACACTAAAGATGTCTTAAAGGTGACTTATTATATCCTTAATCAAATGACATGCTACCTTGAGCAGAACTCCCCAGGGACACATGCTATCCTTGGATTGTTGGCATGAAACAACTCATCAAAAGTTTTTTTCTCTATCTCTCTCTAATTTTTAATTTAGATTTTAAGTTTTAAATTTGTTTTATTATATAAATTAAACTAAAAATTCAAAATATAATTATCCTATAACAATTAAAATTTTAATAAAAAATTAATTATAAATTAAAATAATCCTAATAACTATTAATTAGTTTTTTGTATTTCATAAGAAGACATAAATAATTAAAATAAATTTAAAACTTAAGTTGAAATTAAATATTAAAATAGAATAAACTAAATGCAAAGCCAAAATATATCAAAATGAAAATATTAATAAAAAATAATAAACTTATTAATTAAGTACATATAGTGTGAGAGTTGATAATTTTAAATTTATTAGAATTGAAATATTACTAAAGGTTCAATTATGCCGATAAAATACCATATGTATGTTAATATGTTAGATTATGTGTTATATGTATGTTAATATGTTATAGAGAACTATATGCATGTTAATATGTTAGAGAGTATGTGTTTGTGCATGGATCTAACTAGCATACATATATTAAACATTAATATATAAAATATGCCAAGAGTTATCATTATCATTGTCATGGATAAATTTTATAATGTGAATTTTCAATTTTAAAAAATCAACTATAATTTTTTTTTTAAAAAAGGGGTAAAAACTTTATTGAAATCAAGAAATCAATAGTACAAAAGGATCAACGAACGCATAAGCTCCCACCAAAGAAACCACCGGAACAACCATCCACAACAAAAACCACCATCCAAACAACCACCAACATCTTATCCCTCCATATCATCAACAATGACCCTCTCTAAATCATGAACATACTTAGGGGATAGTTGTCCCCACCCCTCAATCTTCCAATCATCCTCATACTCAAAAGCCCACTTAGCCAAACAGTCAACAACCCTATTCCATTCTCACGGAATGTGGACAAAATACACCACTTCCAAAGTAGAACACCTTTGCAAAATTTCTCTAACCACCAACTCAATCTGCCAATTAACCTTAGTCACCTTTTTCTTGAGCAACATATTAACAATAATTTGTGAATCAGATTCACAGATAATACTTCGCCAACCCAAGGCACAAGCATGCTCAATAGCCCAAAGAATCACCAACCCTTCCATAAATTTGTTAGAATTTTTCCCTTTATGGATGGAAAAAAAGAAAATGACCGAACCAGAACAATCTCTGCCAACTCAACCAATCCTAGCAAGCCCAGGGTTACCTCTAGAAGAACCGTCAGTATTAATCTTTAGAAAATCCGTCGTAGGAGGCATCCATCTTCCAACCCTTTGAACCTTCTTTTTATCCCTCCTGCCTCTTCTGACACAAGTAGAGGTCGAAGTCAACCCCTGCAAGCCCAATCTATTTACAATCTCATCATCACTTCTTTCCAACGAAAAAACCACCTCACATTTGGCTTCCACCATCTCTTGGATCATACCAACAATTATGTGCCAAACCTGTTGAACCATCATCCTATTCCCATGAAAAATCCTATGATTCCTTTCCAGCCAAATTTTCCAAAGGATGAACGTAGGACCAATACTCCACACAATCTAAAGGAAAGAGGCCTGGGAAGGGGGTCTTCCCAGACTACTCCAAAAATCAACAAGGGAAGATGCATGAACACAAGGATGTTTTCAAACACCCCACTACCAATGCTAGAGCAACATAAAATAATGACACATGAAAAAACAAATGGGAAGAATCCTCCTCACTACAATCACATAGAAGATAAATAGAGGGGCCCTAGAAACCCCTCTTGCGAATATTATCCCATGTAAAACATCTATTCCAAGCTAGAGTCCACACAAAACAATTACACGTTGGCCAAGAAAACTTGTTCCATACCTATTTCCACCAAGTAACCTCCACCCCCCCAAACTTACGAGACAACAACTCCTGATATCCACTAGCCACAGTGAAAGCACCCTTAGGATTCAGGTTCCAAGCTAGAATATCTTTATCCCTAAGGGAACGACATTGTCTACCAGCCAAAATGTTTTGAAGCACAGTACAATCCTCCTCCAACCCGAGAACATGCCACTTGCAAGGATCTTTCCACCTAGCCACCTCCACTTTCCCACATAGATAAAAATTCTTAAAATCACTCACCCTTGACCAACTAGCCTCCAAAAAGCGTTGACATAGATTCACTAAATTAGGATACTGACACAAAATGGGGGAGAAGCCATCCCAAGAATAAGACCAAAAGAGAGCGTCAACCCCCTATTACATATCCATAACAAGCCCTCTTTGATCAGTGCAACCCCTTTCTTAAGCGTTCCCCAAATCATAGAGCCTTTCCCCACCAGAGAAAACCTAGGAAGCTCCTCCTTCAGAACCCCCAGAAGGTACTTGTGAGATAAAATCTTGGCCCATATATGATACTGATCCACACACCACCTCCAATAAAGCTTTGCAACTAAAGCCAACCTGGACCAAGTCGCCTGTCACAGTCCTAGACCCCCAAATTGCCTTGGGCTACACACAATATCCCACTTTACCAGGCTCCACTTGGAAGAGGACAAGTTGCCCACCCATAAGAATTGTTTAGCCACAGAGTCCAGATCCTTCACAAACCCAATTGGAGCCACCTGCACCATGCACCTATAAATAGGAAGATCTTGCACCATAGCCTTTAGTAGCTAAACACATCTAACAAAGGACAACCATCTATGAGTCCAATGGTTAACCTTCGCATGAAACTTGTCTAGAATATTCTGCCATGATTCCTTGGGAAGTCTACCAACAGAGATAGGAATACCAAGATAAGTTAAAGGGACCTGAAACCAATCTAGAACCACAAGATACGAGTAGTCCTTTGCTGAATAAGCCTCAAAGTATTGAAGAGGAAAATGGAAGATTTATCTTCATTAATCCTTTGACCAGAAGCAACCAGGTAGATATCCAAAGCCTTGCTCAAATTTGTAGCTTCCTTGATCTTAGCCAAACCCATCATGGTAGTATCATCCACAAATTGCAAGTGAGATTGAGGAGGCAAACCATTTCCCCACCTCCATCCCTGGATAAGAGCCAACTCCACCTTACGATTCACCAGTCTCCCTAGGCCTTTTGCAAGAAGAATAAATAAATAAAGAGAGAGAGGGTCCCCTTGACGAAGACCCCTAGAAGCATTAAAAAGAGGAGAAGGCTCTCTATTTATCAACACCAAGAAAGAAGCGGATGTAACACAACACATAACCCATTGGACCCACTCCTCAGCAAAACCAAAAGCAATAAGAGTTTTTGCAAGAAGGACTAGTTCACTCTATCATAGGCCTTTGCAATATCAAGCTTGATGAACAATCCTTTTCTTTCAAGGATTCCATCGATTGAATGGTCTCAATAGCAATGACCACTCCATCCAAAATTTGTTGATCCTCCACAAATCCACTATGTTCCTCAGAGATAATCCCTCTCAGCCATTACGTCAGCCTTTCAGCAATCAACATGGAAATAATTTTATAAACCACATTACACAGGGAAATGGGTTAGAATTGACTCAGACGATTTGCCTCCTCACATTTGGGAATGAGAGCAAGGAATGTAGAGTTCAAAGCCCAAATATCTTCTTTATTCCTTTGAGACTCGCAAACCACCTCCAAAAGGTTCAACTTAATGATATCCCAAATTCTTGATAAAATTCAACCAGAAAGCCATTAGGGTCTAGGGCTTTCTCTTTCTTCATCTAGAAAACAAAAGTCTCTAATTCCTCTAGTGAGATATTGCTCAAAATATGCTCATTCATCTCCCTAGTGACCAAAGAGGGGATACAAGAAAGAACTTGGTTTTCTTCCACCAAACCATCCTGAGAATCCTCACTAAATAAAGAAGAAAAAAACTACGAGGCTTCTCTAGACATATCCTATAAAGAAAATAAATGCTCACCCTTGCCATTCAAAATATGGGCATAAAATTACCATGTCTCTTGGCCTTCACTGAGTTGAAGAAGAAATCGGTGTTTCTATCTCCCTCTTGCAACCACTCAACATGAGCCTTTTGTTTCCAATAAATTTCCTTGCACAACTCACATTCTTCCAAAGCTTTCAAAGCCTTGGCCTCCTCCCTGAGTAAATCCTTAGAAAGACCAAACTCCCTTATCTCCCGAGTGATGACATCCAAGTCAGCTTGAGCAGCAACCTTAGCATGAAAGATATTGCCAAAGCACTACCTATTCCACCTTTTAAGATGATATTTTACATATTGTGGCTGTTTAGAAAAATAATACATAGTAGTGTTGAAAGTAGGTCTTCCCCTCCTCCACCATTCAGCCACATGCGCCTGCAAAGAAGAATCTCTTAACCACATAAGTTGGAACTTGAAAGATGGGGATTGAGCAACATGATCCAAAGAAGTAGATAACTTAATAGGCCAATGATTTTAACCCCTCCAGTCTAAAATCTCAGTGCAAGTAGACAACCATCCACCAACCTAAAAACAGGACACCAAGAAACGGTCAAGTCTCTCAGCAATACAGTTCTCCCCCAATCTCCTATTGTTCCAAGTAAATTGACCATTCCTAGGCTTAATGTCAACCAGATTCAAAGTAGAGATGTTATCACAAAAAAGGAAAGTAGAGGGCTCCAATCTTGCAATACCACCCTTCTTCTCATCCAACTCAATAATGGCATTGAAATCACCCACAATAATCCAAGGGAACAAAGGAGTAAGGCTCCAAACAAAATTAATATGAGACCGCAATAATTGCTTACCAGGAAAATTAGTAGGCACATAGATGTTTGAAGGAAGAATAGTTTCCCCCAACTCCAGACTTGAAGCAACCACATAAATGGAAGACTTGGAGGACAACCGCCAAAGAGGATGAATCTTCAATGGGTTCCATAGACAAGCCACCCCTTGCATTACCATGAGCCCCATATACACTGGCATCCGCCTCGCCCCCACAACTTAGGCAACAAACCAATCATACCTTCAACTGTTAACTTAGTCTCTTGTAAAAAAAGAACATTAGGAGAATGAGTTCTCAACAAATCATTCTAGGAGAGGACGATCATTTTGGAGGGTTAGAAAATTGGGAATCTAGAGTCTTGACATACCCAAAATCCACCAAAGTCCCCCCCATCAACTTTATTTTTTCCAAATCTTTCTTTCTCCTAACTTTAGAAGACTTCTCAACAACCCCTTTCTTTTGTTTTTTTTGAAGAATTCCCAACGAAGGAGAAGCCTTATTGCTTTTTACTGATTATGATCCCACTTTTACCACTGGAGTAGAGATCTCTCATTCCCCCATCTCTGTATCCACAAGAGGCTCAAACCCCCCATGAACCACAAAACTTAGATCCGTTTCCATTTGCAAAGCCCTAATCTCCTGCGAAGTCTGGTTGAAATCTGGAATACTTCCTTCCCGAACCCCTTCTGAACCACCCTGATCCAAAAAAAACATTCTTAGATTCACTTCCTGTTGACTAAGATCATCTAGAACCTCAAATCTATTAAAGGTATCTCCTGCCTAACACTCCTTAAGAGTCTTATTTTGACCCTGGTTCCTATTATGGGCCTTAGCAGGAATAAAAACCTCCACACCAACATCCTCACCAGGAATAGGGTCCTTTCCTTTGTTAACCTTAGGAGGATTGTGAGGAGGTTGAGCATCCTGAGACCCAGAAGATTTAGACTTTGGGCATTTCCTCTGTAGATGGCCATACTCATGAAAAAGACAACATCGAAAGGGCAATGTCTCATAATCAAGCTGTTGCACCCACGAGCATGAACCCATACAAATTTCCAAAGAATTTGGAAGAGGGTTATTTAAATCCATTTTGACACAAATACGAGAAAAATTCATTACCTTTCTATCAAAAGTTTGCTGAGAAGGACCCACCGGTTTCCCTAGCAGTGAGGCAACTCGATGCAAAATGTCATTGCACCAATATTCAACTGGAAATCTGGGATGATGAACCCACATTGGAACCCGATTGAGAACCTCCTTCGAAGGATCAAAACTTACTTGTCAGGGTTTAATAAATAAACCAACCTGGTTGTGGAAATAAGGCCCACTTTCAAACACTCTATTGCGATCCGCCATGCACTTAAATGTCACCATGAAGTGACTATTTGCTAATAACATTATTTCCATCTCACCCTCTGGGGACCAAGTACAATGAGCCCACGATTCCAAAAATTGAAGTGAAACCCTCATTCCCAAAAATTTGCATAGTAGAGCATGTTTCAAGAAATACTCGATATCCTTCATAATCAATTGTAGTTGAATGACCAACACTGACCTATCTTTGGTATGCTCTAGACATCCATTTATCTTCAGGATACGAGAACCTCTAGACGACACAAATCCTCCATTGCTCGATTCATTTGAAAACAAATTACTATCAAAAACCTTCGATGGACGATTTGGAGAAGAAGCCCCAAATGCAAAATGAAAATCCATAGAAGATTTTATCCCCGATGTCTCCCCCAGAGCCATTATCAGGAGAAAAAAAACACACAAAACCCCACCATCGAAATCCCACTTGAAAACCAAAGCCTACTCTTTGAACACCAAGAATAGAGGAAATTAAAAGACAATACAAACAATATGAAACAACAACAAGAGATAAGTCGGCCACAATCCTGGCCAACAGCCAAAAAAATTCACCCCCCACACTTCAAACACCCCACCCTCTGATTGCACCAGAAAAGCAAAGGATAAGGAAATGGCGACTCCCACAGCCCCATCGCAAAAAGAAGCCACCCCACACAAAGTTCGTCACCCCACACTCCAACCAACGACCCCAATCATGCATGCACAAAGAGGAAAGATACATGTAAGTCGTAACACTAATGGCTGCGAGCCTGCACAGCCAATGCATCTCTAGACCGCTTCATTCCCCTCTCCAATTCAATAGCATGAGGATAACTTTCTTCATTGAACAATATTATTATACAAAAAAAAAACTATAATTTTAAGTAGAAAGAAATTTAAAATTATGCAATAATTTTTTACAATATTACAAAATTATCATATAATTATTTAAAAAAATAATTATAACTTTGTTAACACTATTGATTATTATTGAAATTAAATAACTATACAATACTTGTTGTAAATGTGAAACATTTGGGCAAATTTTCCCATCTTAAAATGTTTTTGATTAAGGAACAAACAGGTTTTAAAGGGACCTCGAAATCCTTAATAGTGAACACGAGAAAGATACAAGATTAAAAGGACCCAGACAAAAAACAAACAACTACCATCATAGAAGAAAACAAGGAACATCCCAGGGCAACACAACAAAAATCCAACAAAAAACCACCAAAAGTCCAGCCACCAGGACAGATTCTTGAGGATCTTTGTCACCTCCTGCTCAAGTTTATTCATGTTTAAAGCAACTTTCTTAATCTCCTGAATATTGACAAGTGCCTGGTCAACCTTCCTTTTTAGGTTCACTCTGGTTCTGTTACTTGGCCCCCCACCTTCCACCTGGCTTTCCTCTCTCTCAGCATCCACATACACCGCTGTCTTGACTTGATAGGCATTTTCCAAATTTTCAACCATCGTATTCATGGTCTTTGCTGTTGATTTTAAAATTTTATGGCTCATTTCCAACACCTTGTGGATAGAATCTTTTATGTTCCTCATCTTCTCCTCCATATTAGAAAACTTGCCATCATGGTTACTCTTAAAATGCTGCAAATTCTCAACTGTTTTCTTGAGGCACTCCACCATATATCTCTTTTCTTCCTCAGTCCACAAATCAATAACCTTATCTTTGTCTATGCTATTATTATCATTCTTATCAGCCTTTTCCATTTTACTATTCATAGCCCTATGATTCAGCTTAAGTTCCTTAATCTCAAAAAACACCCATCTAATTAACCAGAAAAAATCCACAGACCCATTACAAGCAATAGCAAGAATGTCAGCAGGAAATTCACATTCAGCTTTAAAGTAATGGTCCTACTCCTTGAGGTCACTGGGAAAACAGGGCCTATCCTCTCTGTTAGTGGCAAGGTGATTGGAATAATCAGACGAAGGGGTCAACTATGAATCCTCCTCATTTGCATTATAAGAGGGATCCCCTGAGACCTTTCTTTTACCCTTCTTATCGGGAGAGACACTAGAATTACCTTTCCCCTTAATTACAACCCTTCCCCTGGAAGAAGGGATCTGGTGGGATAGAGCCGACATAGCTTCAAAATGATCATAGATTAAAACAAACAGACCCTCATGGAGGATAGAATGCCTAATTAGGTTATGACTATAGTTCTGCAGACTAGCATTCAGAGAAGTAGCAAGATAGAAAGGGAAAGAAACCCTAACCTGATGCTGAAAATGGTTGAGGAGCACAAAATGGTACCCAAATACCCTAGTGTAATGACCATCCAGGGTAATGTACTCCATAAGCACATTCAACACCTTCCTCCAATGTGAGACGATCCTCACAGAATCATAATAGCTTTTGGTAGTCCTTCGCAGGTCCTCCTTTTCCTTCTCAATCTTCAGAAATTTTTGCACAACCTGGCCGTTAGAGAGTTTCTTGTCCCTGTAAAACTTGATTCCCTCGATGGAAAGTCTCGTGACCTCAATAATTAACTACTCATCAATGACAACCTTTCTCCCAAACAAATTGATCTCGCCATCCTTCCATTCCTTGGCAAAAACCTAGTGACATTCGGATCCCAACCATGGAGTTTTTCAATAAAAATGGTTATCTCATCCTTCTCCAGCATCTCCCAGACCTTAGTATTACTTCTTAACTCCTCACAATCCATCGGCTCCACCCTGCGACTCTCACCACCCATGTTGGTAGAATTGTAGGCCTGTTCAGGAGGCTTTGGAAAACCAAATAAACTGGTCGTCAAAATACCCAGAAAGTGTATGAAGCACAAAACATCAAAATAGGAATTAATATTGTTGAGCTTCGGCCAACAATGAATAATAATTGAACAACAGTCTCGAGATTGCATGACTCGACACTTAGTAATCATATATTGGTAGGGGGAGATTGCACTTTCTCGTGAATTCGATCATACATAAGTAAGGAAATGACGTTAGCCTCCAACTCATCACTCCTCTGCCACATCACCTTGTCCTTCGCCTGAACACCTTTGTTTGCAAAAAAGTCTACCACCATGTTAATTTCCCTATAAGCATGGGAAATATAACAATTCTCAAAATTACTAATAATCCCCTTGGAAAGATTAATCCAATTCTCTATAGTCCATGAGGGTTTTTGAAGGCCCTTTATACATTGTATGATATTCTTCGAGTCCCCTTCAAACCACACATTTTTAAGATTCAACTGACGAGCAAGATTCAAAACATCTTAAAATGTTGTTCATATTCAAAATACAATATAAATAATGTTTACTTATAAAATAGGACACAAAGCAATTTTAATCTTCTTGAGAAAGTCTTTTTTAGAAGATAATGGGAGAAAATCTATGAATAAATCTTTGTATATTCTATTTTTTTTAATAGGTGGCATGGTAATAAAAAATGGAATTGGCAATATAGAATGTTACTTATTATAAAAAATAGAAAGATTTGCTCCACAATATTTGAGCCAAGAAAACAAAGATAAAACAAGTAATATTCAATTTATTTTTAAAAAGGTTTTATCGTAGATTTATAGTTTTTTTTGATCTACTCAATGCAAAAAAGAAATTTTAGGTTGAAATTTTTTCAATTGGGGGTTTTGCATTCAACAAGATTTGATTTCTTATAGACTCATTCAAAACCATTCAACTCTATTAAAAGATTAAAAACCCAATAATATTTATATCATTTAAATGCATATATTTTATGCTACATTAAACAATATACATAATACTTTATATGATAGCATACATAAATTAAATATTAATATATATAAAATAAGTCGAGAGTTATCTTGTTTGAGGCACGTATTTTTCATCATTAAGGGTATTTTTTATTTAATTTCATAATGTGATGTAATTTATTTTTTTGTAATAATAAATTCACTTGCAATTATATAATTTTTTCCTTAACACTTTCCAATAATAATATCTATGTTTAATATAAAAGTAGTAGTTTTTTACTCTTATATAAGACTACACATTAAAATTAAGTGGAATTTCTCCCCAAACTTAAAACGTAATGTTTTTGTTAAGGGTAGCTTTGTAAGTATTTGATTTTAAGTTTTATAAAGATTAACTTGAAATCACAGGAACTTATATATAGAAAAACATAACATCAACATCAACCATTTGCATTAAATTAGAACACACATACTTTCAATTTGTTAACCAAAAATAATATAACATAGTTTTTTCTTTAAAAGATTTTTGGGTGTGTAGAGACACTAATTTATTACCATAATTATATTACTATTTTTGATATATCACCATTGGAAATTTGAGGAAAAGAGTGTGGCATGGGGGGGGGGGGAATTTGAGCTGCTTGATTCATTAGATGACTCTGATGGCATAAATGAATCCCTTCTCAACCACAACCACAAATTAGCTGACAACTCTAGAAGGTGCTTGGATGTAAGTTCCTACAATTTTAGTGCTTTTAATTTTTTTTTGTAGAATATGGATTTTTTTCGTATACATTAGTTGTATCCATAGTACATCATTGTGTAATATCAATTTGCAAGAGCTAGTAGCATTGATATATTGAAGCCATTTGTCATGAGCATGAATGATCTATTTAGCACTCATTTCATGTAGGCGATTTTATTTTTCCCCTGTGAATCTGTTTATTGTTATCCCACAAATATATGTATCTATGTAGGGAGTTTTACAAGAATTTCTAATTCTTGAACACACAATGAAAGTTATATAAGGTATAGGGATGTCATTTAAATTGACAATTTAAAAGTCAGTTGTGGTCAGTAGGACACATAGGAATTGACACTCAAAAACTGCTAGAATCCCAAATATATTAATAATGTAATATTCTTGGCGCAATTTTCAGCATATGTAATCCAATATGTAAAAACTAAATTCAAGATCTTCTCTATGGGAGATGTATCATTGACATGAAAATCTCTATACCATACACACACCTCTCAATTTAAGTTTTTCCTGTTTGTGGGGATCTTTAAATAACTCGAGATTTGGGACTTGGGTACACTTGAGATGCATTGGATCAAGTTGCTTTTTCATCTTACCAAGTAAGATCTTCTATGCATTCTTTTGTACTAAAATGATTTTTTTAAAGTTCAAGCATTCTCATATTCCCTTTGTACGTTTAATAGGTACATAAAAGTTTAACATATGTGAGAATTCATAAGACATATCACCACCAACAATACTGATATCCTCAATGCCCAATTACTTTTAGATTCCAAATCATATAGCAACGAAGAGCAGCAATATTTTTGTCGATAATCATCATTAGTTGGATGTATAGCTGAGACTGCATCATTGATTATCCAACACCTATACTGAATTTGACATAAGAGGATCTTGATTTTTAATCCCCAAAAGTGTGTTGTTGGAGCCTCATCTAAACTCTTATGGTGCACATCATCTCACTTCAAACTCTTGCTCAAGCAGACTAGTACAAACAAAAGATGAAACTTATTCATTAGCTCGATTATCCTGAGGTGGAAATGGGAGACTATTCCACCCAAAACAACCTTCACATCTTTGGAAAAGAATGTCCCTCTGTATCTATGCCTTTCTAAATCACAAGAGATATGAAAATAGAAACCCAACCTTTTGCTTCCTAATTCCATAGGCAGTCCTTCGAGCACCTTTTCATGTAGATTTTAATATAGAATGTAGTTTTGAAAATAACCATAAACTGAAAACTCATTGACAACTTGCAAGAAAATATCATAGCCAAGTACCCTAGTCATTTACTTTCCTACGCTAAGTTTTGTTGAGTTTACCGAGTTAATAATTTCAGTAATTTTTTTTTTAATTTGCCAAGTTACCGAGTCCTATTTAAAATTAGGTCTTTCAAGTTGTGAGTTTTAAAAATAAAACCTTAAGTTCTTAACTTGCATGATCTCTTGTAACAAAAAGTTCACATTTCTAAGCATTCAACAAAATTAGAGGATTCCAATTTTCTAACTTCCAACAAACCATCGTTGATATAAAAATTGATTATTAAATAGGGACATGCTTAAATTGGCCTAAAAAATAATATTACCTGTGCCAATGTCAGCTCCAGAATTTATGGGGTATAATTAGGAGACAATCTATTTTCTTTATCACTCTTATTATTATTTAAAAATTTTATATCTACAACCTTTGAGTACAATGATGTGGTGAAGGTTTAGAATCCATTTTTAGAGGTCCATGTTTTAACAAAAATCCTTTCTAACCAAGAGATTAACTCAAACCCAACATCACATGCAACATTGAGAGGAGAGGCTTGATTGAACCATTAGGATGCATAACACTCTATTGAGCAATAGTTCATACCAAAAATGTTAATCCATTAGTAAATTAGATTCTTCAATATATCTCAATGAGAAAGAGCTTCAACTCTACCTTTAGGGCTGGCCACAGATACTTGGGATGGTAAAATCAATTTACCAACATGAAACCCAACAATATTGTGAAAGTTTTTTCTAGTTTGATCCCTAAATTTATAATGAAAGCATCTAACCCTTTTAAACACACCAAGAGATCTCTTTGTCAAGAACACTAATTGCAATATAGTAATAAACTGAGGTGGATAATTCATTGAATGAGAAGCAAGAAAAATCTAAACCTTTGTAGACGAGAAGATTTGATTATTTCTCTCAACTTGAAGAAGCTTTAACATATCCTGTAAAACATTTGGGATAATTTTCCAAAATAAAAAAAATTTAATCTTATTCAATTTGGCATAGTTCAGTCAATGTTGAAAATATTACACATGAGCTTTAGGGTGACCAAGGAACCACTTTCAATAACATCTTATGACATAACCTACACTTATTGTGAAGCATAAATCTGCACAAATCCCCACAAATCAAAATAAGTAAAGAAAACTAGGAACATTCTTCTAATGAATCTGACCTATCTATGGGATGTTACCTCTTAATTTTTAGCTCAATCCCTTAAATATTTGTGCTATGGAATAAATCCCAAACAAATTTAAAATAGATCTAACAAATTTGAACCTGTGTTCTTCGTAAAGTATTTTGTCAACCTCAAATATCAGTATTTGGAGCCCTACCTTAATTCTTCTTGTTGTAGGTCTCCTCTTGCATTTTTCTGCAATACTCATCACTGTCTTATAAGCAACTTGCTTTCTCTTCTCGTGGGGCAATACACCGAGGCTTGCATAAACATAAACAAGATGTGTATTAAAATTATACAACAAAGGGATATTGCATCATCCATAATCTCATTACAACTCTTAACTCCATTACTTTCCATAAAAATTTCCTGACCAACTTTCATTACATTTAAATCCTACCCGCCTTTCAAACCAATATCACTTGGTTTATCCAATTTAATCTCCAATTCTCTATTGCAAGTGCTTTGATCTTTTATCTTAGCACAAAATGCAAGGCATGTGATGGTCTTTTTACCTTTTCAAAAAAATCCTCTTTCTCCTAGTTGCTTGCATTTATTTACTAGGAGTACCTCTTAAAAAAGATTGATTTTGGAGCTACTTTTATTTTTTTGCGAGATCACATGCACTCTATTTGATACATTCAAATTAAAAAATTCACTTGAAATTATACATTTATAATTCCAGCTAAATAACAAGATATGAAAACTATTTTACTCCTTATACAAGCAAGATCTCATTTGTTATATTCATGGGCTTATCGGCAATTCGTTCGAAGATTTTCTGATTAGTTTATGTTACAATTTTTTAGATTGTATCGTGATGAAATCATATGGAAATCCTTCGATACTGTAGCCGTCTACTGGATCTCATATTGGCTTTTAAAGCCACAAAAGACTAGATTCAATATCTATGCTATAGAAGTAGATGAAAGGGCTACTTTTATCTCACTCATTAAATGTGGTCTATGATGCATAAGGAAATAGAGAGAACACTTCAACAATACAATAAAGGTTTTTCCTTCCTTCTCGCCCACATTTATATTGATTATTTGATGATGTCCCTACCAAGAACATAATAAAGATGTCAATATGATAACACACACAACAAATTTAACACGATTAGCACAACGATACTCTTATGAGAATATGATATTTCCCCGCAAATATGAATACCATCAAATAATCCATGCTATAATGAATAGAACTACTTCACGTTCTAGAATGTGCCTTTATGCATTATCAATGCAGCTAAGAAAATTACTATGTGAATAAACTTAGAAAATCACACATTGATATTTCTAGCTAGAAATGCAACTTCAAGCAGGGACAAATGAATAGGCATACCTCTGCAATCTAAAATTTTGTCTCTCTCCTAATTGTCAATGCTTTCCTTCATTCCACCTTTTGTAACATCAACATAAACAATATCAGCTTCACAGAATCAACAATAAAATGAAGCACATAATTTTTTTTCTTAAAAAGTAAAAGAGAGATTATTCTATTCATTAATGAGAATGGGAGCATGAAAAACTCAAAAAATCACACATTAATATTTCTAGCTAGAAATGCAACTTCAAGCAAGGACAAATGAACAAGCATACGTTTGCAATATGAAATTCTATAAATTAAAGCAAACCAAATATTCTATCTGGTTTGTGCATTATATAGCGATGCACATCGTAGTCACTCCATATAAAATAAAAATAACAAATTTAAAACTAAAAATAATACTAAAAATAAAAGTTTTAAAACAACTTTAAAAACAAGAAAAAGTTTCTTGCATATCCATTGCCAAACAATGATATATATTGATTAATATATATATATATATATATATATATATATATATATAATATTGTATTTATTTAATTTTTTTGTATTAGATATTCAAGATAATCATGTTAAAAATCTTCTAAAAATTATAAAAGCATGAAAATATTGTAAATTAATATGTATTTCTATAACAAATATTATAAAATGATATATATTACTATTAGAAATTAGAATACTATATTATATTTTCTTTTTTAAAAATGTGTTTTTTAGTTTTTTGAAAATATTCTAAATTAATATGTATTTCCATAACAAATATTATAAAATTATATATATTACTATTAGAAATTAGAATACTATATAATATTTTCTTAAAAATTTCAAACAGTTTTAAAACAACTTTAAAAACAAAGCAAAAGTTTCTTGTATCTCCATTGCCAAACAACAATATATATTGATTTCAATATATATATAATATTGTATTTATTTTTATTAGATATTCGAGATAATCTTGTTAAAAATCTTCTAAAAATTATAAAAGTGTGAAAATATTGTAAATTAATATGTATTTCCATAACAAATATTATAAAATAATATATATTACTATTGTAAATTAGAATACTATATTATATTTTCTTTTCTAAAAATGAATATTTTAGTTTTTTGAAAATATTCTAAACTAATATGTATTTCCATAACAAATATTATAAAATTATATATATTACTATTAGAAATTAGAATACTATATTATATTTTCTTAAAAATTTCATATATAGTAGAACTATTAAAAGATGATGATAAGATGATGATAATGCATGCTTTTAAAGCTTACATATTAAAAAAAAAATCTTAAATATAATATTTCTTTGCGACGGGTTAGTAGACGTCAATTTTAATGGGGAGAATAAAAATATGCACATACTCGTTGATGTGAGTGTAAGAAGCCTCTCGGCTTAATTATGCTAAACTAAATATTAAACAAAATATTTTTTTGAAACTTCAATTTATTTTTTCCAATCAAATTCTTCTTTTTTATTACATGAATATAGTGCAGAATAAGAAGCAAAAGAGTCGAAATGGTGCCAATTAAAGAATGAACTTGTGGAAAGAGAAATGAATAATAATGAATACGCAAAGATTGTAGGGACATGCAAAACAATATAAGTAGAACTAACCATGCAACTCCTTAATGAATACACTTATTCAATATATGTTGAATTCAATTATTTATATCCAATAAATCAATTTTTTAAAGTCATCCAAACTTTAAAGAATATACAGATTTCATACGCTATTAATTTCAAAGGCATATCCAAGAATTAGAGAGGTATAGGTGCAAGAAAAGGGGTGAATATCTGAACCCAAGGATAAGTGCCTTCCCTATACAATATTTGAGCACTGAAAACATCCACAAACTTTTTGACATCCAAAATTTGAATCAAGATATAATAGGTAGCCTCTTTGTTTGATGTTCCTTCCACTTTTGCTCCCACCACTTTCTAAAATACAAGTCGAACATGCTATCCAACAAAAAACCAAACCAATTGTTCAAGATTAATGCACAATTACACAAATACTTTGGCCATTAGAACGGACTATATGTATCCCAACTATTGCAGCTCATAACGTAAATCCAAACTTTTCAAATAAAAAAGAAAAGAAAAGAAAAATAAGTGAAAAATAATCAATTGTCATTACATGGAAAGTGTTATAGTCTGTTAGAGCATAGTCCACTAGCTTTAGAACAGTTGCATTGGTTTGAAAATCATGAATGTCCATAGCTTGGGATGGATTTGCATAGTGGGTCTTCGATAATAAGCACAGTACTGTTATCATCATCACAACCATTCCAAGTCTCATGGAAGCCATTGCAGGAGTGTAATTACTTAAGAGAAACTTATGAATATCTATGCTACAGAAAAGGCCTTGAAGCCATTGAGTTTGGGTTGATCAAAGATAAAAGTAGTTTTGAAGTATAAGGTCATGTATATCTACAACACCTCTTAGTTGTCCAATTGTTTTTTTGGCAAATTTCAATGTTTCTTTTATTTTGCTAATAATTTATCTATTTATTTAAAGGATGATTTGTGTGGTTAGGTGGAAGTAGAGAGTGATTTGAGAAGATTTTATGGCTTTAAAAATAGTAGCCATATCTAATACAAAAAATAAAAAATAAAATATTCATTTAAAAATAATTCAGCAAATACTAATTATAATTTTAGAATAAATTATGAACTAAAATGTATCTATAAAATCAATTTTTATTTTTTTATTTTTTATTTTATTTTTTTTTAATAAAAGGGTAAAAACTTTATTGAAAATCAGAAGAGAAGATTACAAAAAAACCCAGGCCACAATGACCCGCCAAAAGCAACAGAGGATAACACATCAGCCTTCCTCATTGTGACCATCCCCATCTTTAGCAAGAATCCCTTCTAAATCCTGGCGGAGTCCTGGGGAACCTGCTCCCACCCATCAATCTTCCAACCAAGAAGATGCTCAGAAGCCCACTTAGCCAAACAATCAGCAACCCTATTCCATTCCCGAGGAATATGGACAAAGGATATAATCTCCATCAAAGAACTAATCTGTAAAATCTGTTGCACCATTCTAGCCAGCTGCCAGCTAACATCAGACACCGTCCGATTATTTATCAAACCAATCAGAACCTGAGAATCAGATTCACAAATAACCCTGTGCCAACCCAAATCATAAGCCCTCTCAAGAGCATAGAGAATCGCCAAACCTTCCATAAGGTTGATAGATTGCACCCCTTCGTGAGCAGAGAAGAAGAAAACCACTGAGCCTGACGAGTCCCGACCAACTCCACCTATTCCAGCAGGACCTGGATTGCCACTTGAGGAACCATCAGTATTGATCTTCAAGATTCCATCTGGAGGGGGCAGCCACATGCCCAACCTTTGGACTTTTTGTTTCCCCCTCCTTCCCCTCTTGACGCAAGCCGAAGCTGAAGACAACCCCTGGATTCCAAGTCTCTCCACCTTCTCAGTGTCCCCTTTGTCTAAAGGGAAAACCAGCTCACACTTAGCTTCCACTGTCTCCTGAATCAATATCCTCACTCTTTTCCAAACTTGTTGGAATATCAACCTTTCACCCCGAAAAATCCTACGATTTCGTTCTAACCAAATCTGCCACAATATGAAGGTAGGACCAACATACCACACCTCCTGCAGGAAAGAGGTCCCAGAAGGAGGTCTACCAACACTGTTCCAAAACTCCACCAGTGAAGAGGCATGAACACATGGGATTCTCCAGGCCTCCCACCAAAGATGCCAAAGATGCAAAACAAAGGGGCACCGAAAAAACAGGTGGGAAGAATCCTCCTCCGCTGCCCCGCACAAAACACAAATAGAAGGGCCTTGAAACCCCCTCTTCTGAATATTGTCCCACGTCAAGCACCTGTTCTAGCCCAAGGTCCAAAGAAAGCAGTTACACTTTGTCCAGGAGAACTTGTTCCACACTCTCTTCCACCAGTGAACCTCCCCCCCTCAAGCCTGTGAGATAACAATCTCTGATATCCAGAAGCAACAGTAAAGACACCCTTAGGATTAGGAGACCACGAAAGAACATCCCCCTCCTGCAGGGAACTACACTTCCTAGTAGAGAGGATTTTGTGCAGCTCAACACAATCCTCCTCCATACCAACATCAGGCCACTCACCAGGGTTCTTCCATCTCACCATTCTCAGCTGATCTCGGGCAGAGGACTTAAAATCACTCACCCTTGACCAACCAGCTTCGAGGAACCACTGGCATAAAGTTACCAAATTCGGAAACTGGGCAAGAATGGGGGGAAAACCATCCCAAGAGTCGGACCAGAAAAGAGCTTCTGTCCCCCTTTTGCAAATCCAAAAAAGGCCATCCTTTATGAGAGCAACCCCTTTCTTGAGAGTACCCCAAATCACCGAACCTTTCCCCCTCAAGGAATACCAGGGAATATCAATTTGTGGGATCCCTGGAAAATATTTATGAGATAAAATTCTAGCCCAGAGATGATCCTGCTCCACACACCAGCGCCAATACAACTTAGCAGCCTGAGCCACGCTGGACAATGAAGACTGCCTTAAACCAAGCCCTCCAAACTGCTTCGGGCTACAAATAGTATCCCACTTGACAAGACTCCATTTGGATGACTGTAAACTACCGGCCCATAAAAAATGCCTAGCAAGAGAATCAAACTCCTTAATAAAACTCACCGGGGAAACCTGGATCATGCATTTGTAGATGGGGAGGGCCTGCACCACAGACTTGAGCAACTGAACACGCCCAACAAAGGACAACCATCTGTGGGTCCAATGATTAACCTTCACACGAAATTTATCCAATATATTTTGCCAAGAATCCCTATGAGGTCTTCTAACAGAGATCAGAATACCAAGGCAGGTCAATGGGAGGGACCCAATCTGAAATCTCAAAATGTGAGCAATCCTCCTCTGAATGGGCTCTGGAGTGTTAAAGAAAAAGATGGAGGACTTTTCCTCATTGATCAATTGGCCCAAGGCATTAAGATAAACATCCAAAACTCTGCGCATATTAGTAGCTTCCCTGATAGACGCCAGACCCAACAAAGCTGTGTCATCCACAAACTGCAAATGAGACTACGATGGTAAGCCACCATCCCATCTCCATCCTGAAATAAGCCCCATCTCCACATGCCTTCTCATCAAGCGGCCCAGACCCTCAGCAAGAAGGATAAACAAATAGGGAGAGAGGGGGTCTCCCTGATGCAAACCCCGAGACGCACCAAAAAGCTCTGAGTGCTCACCATTGATTAACACAGAAAAGGAAGTTGTAGTAACACAACTCATTACCCAGTTAATCCAATCCTCCCCAAAACCAAAAGCGCCAAGAATCTTCTGAAGGAAGGACCACTGAACTCTGTCATAAGCCTTAGCCATATCCAATTTGATAAACATTGCCTTATCCTTGGATGTGGCCATAGAATGGATAGTTTCAGTTGCAATCACCACCCCATCCAAAATTTGCCAACCCTCCACAAAACCGCTTTGTTCCTTAGAAATCAACACTTTAAGCCACTTTTTCAACCTATCAGCCATCAATTTAGAGATAATTTTATAAATCACATTGCACAGAGAGATAGGCCGAAATTGCCTTAACCTATCAGCACCCTCACACTTGGGAATGAGAGCTAGGAAGGTGGAATTGAGAGCCCGTAGCATTTGCTTATTTGATTGAGACTCCTGCACAACTGCTAACAAGTCCAATTTGATAATATCCCAGAACTCTTGGAAGAACTCAATCGGAAAGCCATCCGGGCCAGGGGCTTTCCCCTTCTTCATCTGAAACACTATACCCTCAAGTTCATCAAGCGAGATGTCACTCATAAGATGCTCATTCATTTCTCTAGAAACAAGAGAAGGGATACACGACAGGACTTGAACTTCCTCATCGAAACTCCTTCGCTCCTCCTCCTTGAATAAAGAAGCAAATTATTGTACTGCTTCGTTAGAGATATCCTGAGTGGAGGAAAGTTGCTCACCCCTGTCATTCACTAAAACATAAATAGAGTTGCCATGTCTCCTGGCTTTCACCGAATTGAAGAAGAAGGCAATATTCTTATCTCCTTCCAGTAACCAATCAACTCGGGCCTTTTGTTTCCAAAAAAATTCCTCCCTTAGCTCACACTCCTCCAACAGCTTCAAAGCCTTGGCTTCTTCCAAAAGCAACACTTCAGTCATCCCGTCCTCCCTAATCATCCTTGTAATACCAGCCAACTCAGCCTGAGCAACAGCCTTAGCATGGAAAATGTTTCCGAAGCAATGTCGATTCCATCGTTTGAGCTGATACTTGACAAATTGAAGTAACTTAGCAAAAGTATACATTTTTGTACCATAGGAAGGTCTACCATACCTCCACCATTCAGCAACGTAATCATGAAGAGAGGGATCCCTAAGCCACATAAGCTGGAATTTAAAAGGAGGAGATCGAGGCACACGAGCCGAAGAGACCGCGAGCTTGATAGGCCAATGATCTGAACCCCTCCAGTCCAAAATTTCAGACTTAGAGGACCACAAACCACCAACCCAGTAATAAGAAACCAGAAAACGATCAAGACGCTCAGCAATGCACTCCCCCCCAATCCTCCGATTAGTCCAAGTGAACTGGCCATTACTAGGCTTGATATCAACCAGATTTAGAGCCGAAATGTTATCCTGAAGAAGAAGAGCAGAAGGCTCCAGCCTCGCAATACCACCCCTTTTCTCATCCAACTTAGAGATAGCATTAAAATCCCCCGCCATTATCCATGGATGGTAAGGAGCCATACTTCTAACAAACCTGATATGGGTCCACAATAATTGCTTACCATGAAGCTTAGTAGGCGCATAAATATTGGAGAAAAATATAGCCTCCCCTGACTCAAAGCAAGAAGCAATCATGGAGATAGATGACCTGGAGGACATCCACCAAAGAGGAGAAATCTTCTGAGGATTCCATAAACAAGCCACTCCCTCAGAAGCCCCCTGAGCGCCAATACATTGGCACTCACCATTCCCCCACAACTTAGGCATCAAACTAAACATACTTTCAACCGACAGCTTAGTCTCCTGGAGAAAGAGCACATCAGGAGATTGACTTCTAACCAAATCATGAACAACTTTTTGTCGAGGGCCACTATTCAAGCCCCGAACATTCCAAGATAAAACAATCATTTCAAGGGGCTCGAAAAAAGAGAATCCAAGGTCTTAACAGACCCTGACTCCACCAAGTTCTCCCCTATCATTTTGATCTTTTCCACATCCTTCTTCCTGCCAAGCTTAGAGACCTTTTCCGCCCCCCCTTTTTTTAGATCCTTCTGAAGAATTCCCAAATGAGAAGACAACTTATTATTCTTACCTAACTCTGAGCTCGATTCCCGAGAGGGGTGGGCCAAAGCGTCTTTGCTTTTTTCTGGTACAACACAGCCTGGTTCCTCTGGAGCCCTCAGCTGATGGTTTGTTTCCAAAATCCTAGTCCCCTCAACTTGTGGAGCACCAAGAACCTCTAAACAGAGCCCTTCAAGCCCTAGATCTTTCCCATCCTGTACTACATTTAGCAAACCCGTATGCACCTCCTGCTGAGAAACTTGCACTATCTGGACAGGAGACCCATACTGTTCAACTTCCATAGTCCCTTGATCCAAGTCCACCAAACCCGGATTCACTTTCTGCTGACTAAAATCATCCAATACCTCAAATCTATTAAAAGTGTCCTCTTCTTGCCTTTCTTTGAGAGTCCTCTTCTGCCCCTTATTTATGTTCCGATTCCTGACAGGAATAAAACCATCATCCCCAACCCCACTACCCTGAATAGGATCCTTACCCTTATCCACCCTAGGCGGATTACGAGAAGGTTGAGAGTCCTCAGTCGCCACAGGCTTAGCCTTTGGACATCTACGCTGGAGATGGCCATACGCATGGCAGAATCAACACCGAAACGGTAAGGTCTCATAGTCAAGCTGCTGCACCCAAGAATACTCTCCTGCACACACTGCTAAAGAATCTGGCAATGGTTTACTTAAATCAATTTCCACACAAAAATGGGCGTATGTCATTACCTTCTTGAATTGAGTCTGCTGTGACGAGCCAACAAGATTCCCCAACATCGAGGCCAGTAAATGCAGAACATCCTCATGCCAGCACTCCACTGGGAGCCTCGGAAGATGAACCCAAACTGGAACCCGACTCGGAAGCTCCACGGTCAGATTGAAGCCTGCATGCTAAGGTTTAATGAACAGGCCCACTTGGTTGTAGAAGTAGGGGCCCCCCTCAAAAGTACGAGTTCGATCAGCCATACAATCAAAAGTAACCATGAAATAATTATTCGCTAGGAGTCGAATCTCCATCTCCCCTCTGGCATCCACGTCCTCTAAGCCCAGGCTTCCAAAAATTGCAGCGAGAGTTTCAAGCCTAAGAACTTACAGTATAAGGAATGTCTTGAGTAATAATCGATATCCTCTGCCAGCATCTCCATCGGAATCACAACGTTTGGTCTCTCTTTGCATCTTTCCAGACAACCATTAATCTTCGGAATCCGAGACCCCCCCAGATGAACCCATCTCTGGGTCTAGGGAAAAAAGATTATTCTCAAAAATTTTAGAACCCTGTAGAGGGGGTTTTGATCCAAAAGCCGACCGGAAATCCAAAATGGGGCTAACCCCAGATGATTCTCCGTGATACATGGGCCCGATCATGTCCCTACACTAACATGCAAACCCTCAGACAAAGAGGGCAGAAAGATCCACTTAGGAGCTAAGACAAAAAGCCCTCCATTCCACCCACAACGCACCACAACTCAGGATGGGCGACGAAAACAACACCCCCACCCCCAACACAACCCCTCATAGCTTAGAAAGAGGGATGCCCTACACACGGGAATTCCACCCTTGCAGTCGAAATCCACCCCTTGCAGGCGAGGCCAATCTGGGTCGAGCCAAAGATCAACCACCAAAAACAACACCACTGCCCCCGTTCACAAACTGAGCACAAAGAAAACGGGCTGGCAACGCCTCCTCTACGCTCATCAGTTCTGCGCAGATCAAGAGAGCAGCCCCGCAAATCTTTCCTCTCTTTTTTTTTTTCTGTTAGTATAATTATAAAATAAAATTATACTTAAAAAATGCATTTAAAAAATCATAAAATAATTTACATAGGGAAGTTTTTGATTTAAATCTCTTTAATATGTTTGCAAGAGAAAACAATACCTTGAAAACTTAAATTTTATTATAAAATTAAATTAAATTCTAATTTCTAAAATTTATAAAAAATATATTATTTAGTTTTTAAATAATTGAGTCGAGAGGCTTCATATTTATCTTCCCAAAAATAATATTGAAATATATTTAAAATAATATTTAAGTTTTGTTGAAAATATTTAAAAAATTTGAAAAGCAGAATCTCAAACAAAATTGACAGTTTTCATAAAAAGAAAATTGTTTTTTAAATTCATTTTTGGAAGTTAACAATAATGACTACGAATTTCTCCTCAGAAGATGTAGGCGCTGGGCGAGAGTGGGAGCGGAGGCTTGATTTTGAAATCAAGCGAAGATGAAGGCGAGGGCAGCGATGGGGACAATGATGATGAGGAGGGAGATGGGGGCCGTGGTGGGCCTTGCGTGGTGTTCCTTGGCGGCTCTTCTTGCTGCTTGTGCTTGGTTGAGGGTGGTTTTCTGGCCTAGGCCTTGTTTCTCTCTAGTGGCGTGGCCTTACCCAAGGCTTTTGTTGCCTTATCTTGTGATGATCAGGTGCTGGCGGCTGTTGGAGGCCCTTGTCCTTGCTGCGCATGTGGCGACTCTGGTGTTCCCTCTTTTGGGTGCGTAGCCATGGATTCTTTGACTCTTCCTGTGGGGTTTTGTATTTCTAGGTTCCTATTTTCTGGGTCTTGGATTGCTGAGGATAGTTTTTGGTGCCTTGGTGGTTTATTTGGGATGACTCTTGTTCTGTTTCTTGAAGATCTTTTGGAGTTGTATTGGAAGTTTCTAATCTGGGCTGGTGGCAAGGGGTTTGTCTTTGCTTCCTAGATCTGGAGTTTTTCCTCTTTTTGCATTAATGAGGTGGAAGAGCGAGACTTTCCTCTTTCTGGGGGTAGGGATTTGTCTTGGGTAAACGAAGCAAGGATTTTGATGCTGCTTCGAGAGCCATGGTGTTGCTTGGATTCAAATCTTGCGGTTGTTGCTACTAGGCTGGCATTTTTTGAAGCTTGTTTCCTTTCGTTTCCCTTGGAGTTGTTCGTTTTCTCTCTTGTTAATCCTATGGAGGTGGATGCTTCTTCTATAGAGGTGGAGAAGGTGTGCAGGAGAGAGGTGGTTTGCTAGTGTTGGGGGTGGTATTCTTTCCATCTTCTTTCTTCTTCTTCTTCTTTAGCTCATTCTATTAAGGTGAATGCCTCTTCTATTGAGGTGGAGAGGGTTTGCTTGGGAGAAGATATGTGTTGGTTTAAGAATTCCTCTCATATGGAGATGGGGAAGGGCTGCAAGGAAGATGCAAAGTGTAGATCTTGGGGGTTGTTTGATGCTCTGAGCTATTCGGCCCGTGGTTGTCTCATGGTGGGAACCTTCATTCATGGCTATGGGATCCATGCAAAACCCATATTTCAGGTTAAGGGATCCTGTCAAAACCCTTATATGTTGGGTTTAAGGTCCTTGTCAAAACCTTGTTGTAGTGGGTTGTTGGTCCAGTCAAAACTAAGGGGTTCAAGATCCATATAAAATCTTGGGTTGTTTGTTGGTTGATGGCTAGCTGCTTCTCTGTTTTGCTGTTGGATGTTATTGATTCTATTCTTTGGGCAGCTTGACCATCTTAGCTCAAGTTTTGGGTCCCTTCAAAACCTAATGGTTTTGAGTCCATTCAAAACCTATTGTTAAATGGTTTCGGGTCCATTCAAAACTTGTTTATCCTCTAATCAGAAACAATAATGACTGCATTTTTTTCAAAAGATAAGAAGATAAGATTTAAGAGTGGATATGGATTTGCATGCCATTTGAATCTAGCTCAAGAGTTTTTCCTTACACATTGCTTTTTGGTGGATGCGATTGATTTCAAAAAGCAGGCCATCCATTTATATAGGAACGCCTTCCATGTAATTAATAATTTAAAATATATGAAAATTGTTAAAAATTGAATAATTAAAACAATAATAACGATTTGCAATAATTAAAATAATACTAATGATTTGTAATGAAATTAAGCTATGATTTATACAATAAGCTATATGTTTATCTCTTGCTTCATTAGGAAAAATATAAATTAAATATATATATATATATAGAGAGAGAGATCTGATTTCTAAAAATAATTAGCTTTTTAAAGTAGTCTCATTGATTCATTGGAAAATAATATAATTTAGATTTGATTTCTAAAAAAATATATATTTTTTTAGAAATATTAGCTATTATTTCTATGGTCAGAATTTTCTCAATGATTAATTCTAACACATTCTGAACCGCTAATAACAAAAGTCAGTGGATTGAATTCATATAAGAAACACCTTCGACATAAACATCTTAAATTTTTATATTTAATTTTAAAAAATAACATTTTTTACAACTATACATTCATCTCCTAAATTTCTAATAGATTGTGCTTCTCTTGATTTTACCACCTTATAGAATATACACTCAATTGACTGTTGAAGATTAACCTTGTAAGTTGTATCCTACATAATAGAAGACTTTTGTGTTCCTACACATGACATCTAAACATTGTTGTAGAAAATAACATATATGTTTTAGTACTCTAAAGGGGTATCAACCTACTTACATCAAAGCCCAGATTTTGTTCCATATGACCATGGCCTAACCTTGTTACCTAAAATCCCTAATTTTTCACATCACATTTGCTGACTTCATTCTTTGTCCAAGTCAAGTTCCCCTTCCCATTCTCTTTAAATCTCCAACATCTATATTTCATCACTAATTAAAAACAACTAGCAATCACACCTTGGTGTGTAATGGATATGTCAAAAAGTGTGGAAGGTCAATTAAGAAAAAAATTGGTCTATTGTTTATAGACATAATTTGCACAATATGTGAGGTCAATTGGTAGGCCATTTATAAAATTATATTATTTGTGCAACAAAGGTATGAATGGAAAAGTGATAGCTTCAAATCAAGTATGCATCCACTTATAAGGATCCAAACATGATTGAAACAAAACCTCTATATTGGGAAGATAATCATGCTTCATTACCAAGAGAGACATGCTATGTTTGCAATAGGGAGAGAGAGGGAGAGATAGAGAGGGGAAGAGTGTGCAAGAGAGAGAGGGGGTAAGGAGATAGAGATAGAGAGAAAGATTGAGATAGAGATGGAGGTGGATATGGATATGGAGAAGGAGAGGGGTATGAAGAGAAGGAGAGGAAGAGATATAAAGAGAGATGAGAGAGGGATAGATAGATATGGAAGAGATACACATGTAGAGATGGAGAGATAGGGAGAGATAAAAAAGATAAATATAGAGATAGGAAGTGATATAGAGAGAAGTAGAGATTGGGAGAGACATAGGGGTACAAATAGATGGAGAGATAACACGATAGATATAGAGGGAGATATGGAAGAAGAAACATGGAGAGATAGAAATAGATAGGAAAAAAAGATATAGATATAGAGGTCTAGGAAGAGGGAAAAGGAGGAGAGAGAGAGGGATACATGTCTAGAAATAGAGGAGAAAGAAAGATAGAGGTAGAGATGGAGATAAAGAAAGAGAGGAAGGAGACAAATAAATAGAAAGATAGAGAGAAGTATAGGAAGAGATAGAGAGGGAGGAAGGGAGGGGGAGAAAGAGAGACATATAGATAGTGAGATATAAGGAGACATAGAGAGAGGGGGATAGGGGCAGAGAGAGACAAATAGACAGTAAAAAAATAGAGAGAAGTAGAGGTAGATAAATAGTGTAACATTCCCATTGTTCTACCCAATAATTTTACTATGCTTTTTAACCTCGAGTAAATAAATTATGATGCCAACAATTAGCAATAAAAATTTTCTTTCCATAAATAAGAATAACATGCACATTTGACATAAACATCATTCCAAACTTTCCCATTGCATTACAACAAATTAATACAACTTTCCAAAGTATTGATTTCATATAACATAATCTCATGATAATATTTCACTTTTACAACTTTCCATAAAAATGGATACATAAAACACTTATATAGCTTCCATGATCTTATTGGCACCAGGTATACGAATGGTCCAGGTGCCCTCCATCAAATATTGGCCGCCTACTGATGAGGAGAAGCATCACTCAAGCACTTTTCCACCAACCATGGACTAATTGCGGTCCCCCACACCTCTAACAAACTGGTAAATGGCCCTACCCTTCAATGAAGAGATTGGTTTGGTATCCTCATAATAAAAATTGACCTTTCCTGAGCATGGTGTTGTGTCCTACATATCTAGATCTGTCATATAGTGACTACGATCTACACATATGACATTCCTCTACCTAGTATGTAAACCTGGATCACAGTGGATTAATAGTGTAAACAGTGGCAACTTACACTACTTTGGAAAGTATTCATCACCCAAGATTTAGAGTGGACGTCATAAAACTTCACCCACATTCCCAATGAGATTTGTGTTGACCATTCATAACCTATGCATAGGCTATTCCCTTATGCCGTGGAGTAACCTTAACCTCATGAATAACCTATAACCTCTTAAGTACACTATGAAACTTCTAATTAATTCAAGTAATTCTATCATACCAACTAACCATACAATTAAACATAACGTCACATCCTTAAATGAATCTATTTCAAAAGTACATTCACATCAATAAAAGTTTCCATACAAAAGTGTAATCTCAACAATAAATGACTCCCAACAAAAGTATAACCTCATCAATAAATGACCTCAATCAAAAGTATAATCTTCAACAATAAATGACTTCAATCGAAGTATAATCTTCAACAATAATTGCCTTCAACAATAAATAACTTAAATCAAGGATATATTCAACAATCAAATGCTCAACTAAATCATAAAGGCTAATTCCAACCTATGTGATTCAATCACTAATAAAGTAAACAACCCAACCAAATAGGTTATTCCCAACCCAAGGTTTTAATCAAATTAAAATAACGTTCAAGTGATCATGAACCAATCATAAGATTTCTCTTTCAAAATACCTTAAAAGTTCTCATGTTTACTACATTTGTATATTATCTGGAGGACATAATCAACTTGTGAGAAGTTGGTGCGTCTACACCCATTGTCCTCTCACAATACAATTTTGGGTTATTGTTACGTGTGCCCTCTTTTAGAATTTTGTGAATAGGAATAGTTTATAATTTAAAATAAGAGAATAAAATAACTAGTAAATACATTTTATCAACCCTATTTTGATTAACGATATATCCACTAAGTTTATACCCTTACCCAAGGGTCAAGATTCTCTTCCTATTTTCTAGGAGGAATAAGTAATCAAACAAATAAGGATTATTAATCAAGGTTTGCATGACATCGTAACCTAATAATGTTGACATTTCTACTTATGCAATTCAATGCATCTCAAGTATCTCTATCCCATAACTTCATGAATTAAGCATCAACTA
Organism: Sequoia sempervirens; assembly: GCA_007258455.2. Taxonomy (NCBI): domain Eukaryota; kingdom Viridiplantae; phylum Streptophyta; class Pinopsida; order Cupressales; family Cupressaceae; genus Sequoia; species Sequoia sempervirens. Next base: position 214,016 of record VDFB02288107.1, on the reverse strand, counting down.
TATAAGCTATATAGTATTTAAATATTAATATGTATGCCTATTTCATACTATGGAATATATAAGTACAAACAATCAAGTAATAGAATTCTCTACTAGATTCGTCAAGAATCCTTCCTATACAACCGAAGAAGACCATACCTATTTCATGATCTAAACTTAAAACATATTTCCAAACAAGGCATTCATGATACACAATCTTTTCAAAAACATTAAAAACATAATAGAGTAGAAATCAACATGCCCGGCATACAAAGCTCCAATTGGATAAACTGAAATCCTAGCTTATCCTTCTCCAAAATCAGCCTCCAACTTAGCAATTATCTCCCTTCTTTCCAAAACTCTCTCTCACAAAATATCTCTCAAACCTCTCAAAACTCTCTCACAACTCTCAAACTCATAAAACAAAATATTAATAACTCAAAAACTAGCAGCAAGAGTGCAAGTATGCATCCCAAATGAGGTAGAAAACACCTCTATTTATACAGAATTATGAGCAACTGTAGGCTAAAAACAAGCTATCAAAGATGACACTTCTCAATCCAAAAGGTTCGACTCAATAAGAGAAAGAAAAGGTGGTAGTTGAATTCATTGCACAATAAACACATGCACGACATAAGGAGTGAGTTGCTTCATTCAAAGGACAACAAGAATCTTAATAAAAAATACAAGGTTCAAAAGCTCCACCCATCAACTAAGCTCTGCCAACACTCACAAGACTCATTCCACTCTCCTATTCTATCTCCTACATTGACATAACACTTGGTTTATACTTCTATTTGTACGAAAATACATATTATAGCACCATATTTCATGTTACTGTATCCTTCTTTATAGGATAGTCCATGACTTATTCAATATGTGTTAAATCTACATTTACTCTATTTTCCACATATAACTTATATTCCTACTTTCATGTGTGGCCTCATAATTTTTTGATGACTTGGTCTTCACTTTGTTCAAGCGATGTGTGATGCATTAATACTTATACTCTTGTGGTGTTCAAACTCCTATTTATTTACGTTACATTTAAACCTGTTTTGATTCAAATCTTCTCCTCTATTTATACGCTCTACATATACTCATGTTTTGTTGGCTTGGATCAACAAACACCCACATGCATATGCATGTTATGTTGGACCTCCTCTCAAGCACTTTAAATACTTTGCAATGATAGTAATCTATGCACTTATATCTTTATTTTTGCGCTTTATAGTATGCATATGTAATGCACTATACATATATATCATGCGCTTTAATATTTAACCAATACTATTAACATTATACATATATATATATATATATATATATATATATATATATATATATATATATATATATATATATATATATATATATATATATATATATATTCAAATGCATATACTCATATTCACTGATTCTGCAAAATAATAATAATACACGAGTATATATACATATACACATATAGATATATATATTAATGTATTCGTATGGATGTTTCCATTTATGTCAATACATACACACACATCAATATATATCTATATATGCGTCTATACATATATATATCATCCTTTTGATAATTACACCCATATATATATACACATCTTTGTTACGTACTACATACACATATATTAGTATATGTACACATATATTACATATATATATATATATATTATTACTTTGATATTTACATTTAAACACATATAACCCCATTCTCGTTGATCGACGTGTACACACAAAGTGTATATATCTCATCGATCAAGTATAAAAACATAAGGAAGAACTCACATATGGCAAGAGACTCAATCGCATAACCCATTCAAAATATTCACAAACGCGATCATAACCTCTTCTAAATTGTACTCAAACAAGGCTAAGGATAATTTACCATTTTCCAAACTACTGACTTGACTTTACTAAACTAGAAGTGTGTGTGTGTGTGAAAGCTCAGTTAGGTCTTATCAAAGGTTACCAGACCAATCCCCTCTCCTGAGTGATACTTCCCCTCTCTTCCAGAGGCTCAAATCTATTCCTGCATTAAACTTAGCACATAATAAGAGTAGTTAGATGTTCACATAAAATCCACTTGCATTATAAAATATTTGCATCGAAAAAACATTAGAATATTCATATTGCAATACATATTCTTTCAGCGTATTTCATCAATATAAACATAATCATTCATTTAAAAGTAATAACATCTTAATACAAATTTTAGTATTTCATTCCCCTACTAAACATATTAAAGTCACATTTTGAATTTGTCAATACTTTCACTCATGAAGGTAAAAGTAACTCAATAGTTCTATGAAATGAGGTGTAACAAATAGAGACATAGAGAGGGAGAGAGAAATGGGGGAGAGGGAGAGATAGAGATATATGGGAAGAGAAAGAGAGAGAGGTATAGATAAAGAGATGGATAGGGGATAGAGAGGGAGTGAGGGAGGGAGAGTTGGGGAGAGAAATAGAGAGGAGAGAGAATTAGAGAGATAGAAAGAGGGACTAATAGGGAGAGGGAGAGAGAGGAAGAGACGAGGATAAAAAGAGGGAGCGATGGGAAAATAGAGATAAAGGAGATGATACGAGACAAGTGATAGAGAGAGGGAGAGAGATAGAGAGGGGGAGATAGAGATAGAGACATGGAGGGAGAATCGGGGAGTGTAGGTGAGTGAGAAATGGGGATTGTGTGTGAGTGAGTGAGAGAGATATTGAGATAGAGGCAAGGAGGGTGAAATAAGGTAGGTGTGTGTGTGTGCGTGAGAGAGAGAGAGAGAGAGAGAGAGAGAGAGAGAGAGAGAGAGAGAGAGAGAGAGAGAGAGAGAGAGAGAGAGAGAGAGAGAGAGAGAGAGAGAGAGATATAAATAGGCAAAGAGAAAGGGAGAGAAATAGAGAGATGATAAAGTAGAGAGATATAGAAAGAGAGAGCACCAAGAAGAAAGTGAGAGAAAGAGATAGAAAGAGGGAGAGATAGATAGATACATATATTGGGAAAGATAGGGAAAGAATGAGAGAGATGTAGGAAGAGGTAAGGAGATATCAATAGGGGAGAGAGATAGAGAGGAAGATAGAGATGGAGATGGAGGAAGAGATGGAATGAGAGAAGAAGAGGGAGACCTGAATAAATATAGAAAGAGGGAGAGACAAAGAAAGAGAGAGAGAGGGAGAGGGGGGAGAGGAGGAGACAAATAAGGATAGCAAAAAAGAGTAAGAGAGAGAGATAGGGAGAGGCAAAGAGAGAAAGAAAAGAGAGAAAGATAGAAAGGAAGATAGATATAGAGAGAAATACGAGAGAGAGGAAGAGAGAGATTGAGAGATAATTAAAAATATATTGATAAAGAGGGAGACAAAGATATAAAGAGCTCTCTCTTTATATATATCTCCCAATCTCTACCTTTCTCTCTCTCTCTATTCTCTCTCTCTATATATATATCTATTCCTTTCTTTCTCTTTTTTCTCCCTTTGCCTCTCTATATCTTATCTCTATTTTCCTCTCCCTTCTCTCTTCATCTCTCTTTTCTCTCTATCTATTTTTCTCCCTGAGTGTGCAATGAGTACACTAAAAGGTCTTAAAGGTGAATTATTATATCCTTAATCAAACGACATGCTACCTTGAGCATAACTCCCTATGGACACATGCTATTCTTGGATTGTTGACATGAAATGACTCATCAAAAGTTACCTTCTCTCTCTCTAATTTTTAATTTAAATTTTAAGTTTTAAATTTATTTTATTATATAAATTAAAATAATAATTCAAAATATAATTATCTTATAATAATTAAAATTTTAACAAAAACATTAATTATAAATTAAAATAATCCCAATAACTATTTTTTTTTTTGTAATTTCATAAGAATCATAAGTATGAGTTTTCCACAGTCCATTGAAGAATGATAATATGCTTTTGGATTTAACTGTGTATATTTTTTTCATGATGTTTCAAATCACACTTAGTGATCCATCATCAGGAAGAGGAAGAATCTGATTCGAAACGTCATGAAAAAAATATACACAGTTAAATCCAAAAGCATATTATCACATTTCATAAGAAGACATAAGTAATTAAAATAAATTTAAAACTTAAGTCTAAATTAAATATTAAAATAGAATAAACTAAATGCAAAGCCAATGGAGCAGACGAGTGGGAGGAGTGGTAGCCCAAATTTGAATTCTTTAGAGGTGGGAGAGGGAGAATCCGATTTAGAAGAAGATGATGGCGACTAGGAAGACCTCTTTGGTGTCTGCAGCGTGCTGGGAGGTCTACTGCTGATGGGGGGACTCTATTTCCTAGGTCAGCTTGCTGTAGTTTTGTGGCGTGTTTCCTCTGGAGCGGGATCGAGTTTGTGAGATTGGGAAGTCTGGTTGCTAGCATTGCTGTGGAGGTGCGACAATTGGAGTTGCTGGGTCTTTTGTCGGCTTCTCTACTATTTTTGGCTTGGGGTTGTATTGGGTTTTCCTGCCCTCTCTAGCTTAGGCGTTTGGAGGATGGGCTCTTATGGTCGAAGGTTTGTTTTTGATGGCCCTCCCTGCTATCTGCAGGTTGGGGTGGTGGTTTCTTTGAGACGAGTCTTTGTCTTGTGACCCTTTTTTTGGCTTTGCTTAGCGATGGGTATGGATGATCAGATACTTTCTTCCGATCTTTCCTTGGTGGATTCCTTTCTTGGTGTGATCCTTGCTGGCCAAGTTTTGGATTCCAAATGGCAGGTGGACTTTCATGGCTTATCTTGTGATTTGGAGCCTGAGTTGGATCATTGGCCCATGTGATGGTGTGGCTTGGCTGCTCAAGTGAGGAGTTCTTCTTCCCATTGTTTTGTTGGGTTTTGTGTGTGCTTGCTTTGGTGTTCTCGAGTGTTTTTTAATTTTTAGAGCAAGTGCCTCTTTTCTTCCTTTGTACCTAGCTTCTCCCCCATGTTTGTTGATGCTTTTTTGTTGTGTCTGGGGGTTGGTGTTTTGGTTGGACCCCTTTGTGGGTGTGGGTCTTTGGTTTTTGTGGGTTGTCTTTTTGCCCTCTGGTGCTTTACTTTCATTAACTTTCCACCTGGTTTTGGGTTGGGTGGGCCTTGTGAGGCTGTTCTTCACTGTTCCTTTTGTTTTGGAGGCTATTGTGGAGTGGTTTTTGTCCCTCCTCGTTGTTGCTGAAAGCTTGTGTTTGGATGGTTTTGGAAGTTCCCCTCTTGTTGGGATGGCTTGGCTCCCTTCCTGGGCCTCTTGGAAAGGGTGTGTGTCTTTCTTGAAGGAATTTTGTAGATGTTTCTGTTGACTGGGGGGCTTCCCATGTTATATTTCATGACCCAGTCTGTTAGTTTGCTAATGGATGTCTTTGTAGCTTATGTGGATAAGTTTCTATGTGTTGAGAAGGTGTTGGTTCCGATTTGTTTAGTGGATTTTTTTTTACTGAAGTTTCTCTTGGTTGCTCTAGAGGTGTTGTGGGCTGGGTGGTTTTTAGAGATTACTTCCAAGACCTAGTTGCTATTGCTGCTATTATTTGCTAAGGTCTTCCTTCCTACTGTAGCCTTTTTCTTCTCTCTAGATACTGGGTCTTCTTTTGAGGTGGAGGCCTCTCCTATGGAGGTGGAGTCCTCTCCTTCTAGGGTTGAGGTCTATTATGTGGTTGAAGGCTTACTCCTATTTTTCCCATTGAGGCAGATCCCATTCCTATTTAGGTGGAATGTCGGTTTGCTGGGTCTTCTTTTGAGGTGGAGGCCTCTCTTATGGAGGTGGAGTCCTCTCCTTCTAGGGTTGAGGTGTATTATGTGGTTGAAGGCTTACTCTTGTTTTTCCCATTGAGGCAGATCCCATTCCTATTTAGGTGGAATGTTGGTTTGCAGGGGTGTTGTGGCTGTGGTGGGTTGGACGAGCTTGGTTTTTTCTCCTATAGAGGTGGAGAGAGCAACTGGTTTTGTGGTACATTGTTGGAGCCTTTTGTATTTGTGGTGACCTCTCCTATAGAGGTGGAGAGGATATATTGCTGGGTTCGGTTTCCTCTGATGTTGGGGCTTTGTTTCTGCTGATCTATGTTTTAGTTGTTTTTACCAATGGTATGGAAAGGCTAATCTTCTTCAAGGACTGGTGTGTTGTTGCTTGGTTGTTGCAGGCAATTTTCTTGGGTTTAAGGTCCCTGCCAAAACCTGGTTGTACAGGGTTGTGGATCCCTTCAAAATCTATGGGTTTGGGTTTAAGGTCCCTGGCAAAACCTTGTTGTATAGGGTTGTTGGTCCCGTCAAAACCAATGGGTTCAAGATCCATGTAAAATCTTGTTTATGTGTTGGGCAGCTTACTAGTTGCTGGTTGGCTGAGTTTCTGTCTCTATTTCATTGCTGGGTGCTATTGACTCTATTCTTTGGGCAACTTAATCATTTTACTTTGGGCTTCGGGTCCCTTCAAAACCTAATGGTTTCAGGTCCATTCAAAATCTATTGTTAATGGTTTCAGGTCCATTCAAAACCTATTTTTCCCTCTAATCAAAACTAAATGCAAAGTCAAAATATATCAAAATAAAAAATAATAAAAAAATAACAATAGATAATAAACTTATTAAGTTAATTAGATAGGCTACATATAGTATAAGATTTGATAATTTTAAATTTATTAGAATTGAAATATTACTAGCACTTGCAACTAAAGGAGGTTCAAGATTACATCAATAAACAACTTATGCTAATATGTTAAAAAGAGTATGAGATGCAAATTCTAATTGCATGTGGCTTGGTTAAACAATTAACAATAAGTTCTAAATAATGGAATGAAATAAACTTAGACAAATCTAGATTTTTTCCTTAAAGAAATTAAGTGTCATCTCATTATTTATGAAATATTTGCATACAAGTTTAAAACACAAAGCAATACAAATAAAAATAGAAAGTTGCCTGACAAAAAATTCTTGCAAATGGAAATATAATGTTCCCATCTAATTGTCAAATCAATATTTATCTGGCTTTTATTTGATAAGTGAGATTTGGGAGGCTTTTACTTGGTATTTTGTAGGCTTTGACCATTAAACGATAATTGGTTTAGCATTAAATGTAAACTTGTTTTTCGGCGACTCAAGAGTGGTTTGGAGGCATGGGAATTTTTTTAGGCTCTAATCTCACACTATATGTAGCTTGACTAATTAAAATATAATTTTATTTTTTATTTAAATATTATCAACTTCTTTTCTTTTCTTTGTTTTTAAAACAAAAAGCCTACTTTTAAATTGTTAAATCATTTAAAAAAATAAAAATAGAGAAAGTTATTACAATTGAAGTATTAAGAAAATATAGTTCAATTTTTCATTTTAATCTTATCAACTTTTTTTCCTTTGTTTTTAAAATAAAAAACCTACTTTTTAAATTGTTAAATCATTTTCAAAATAAAAATATCTAGAATGACAAAAAAATGTGGATGGTTGAAATTAATTGCATCTGCTTCCATCTTTCTCCTCCATTTTAACTATTGATTTCAAAAATCAAGTCCTCCATTTATATAGGGAATAATTAATAATTTAAAATATATGAAAATTGTTAAAAATTGAATAACTAAAACAATATTATATATGGAAATTGTTAAAAATTGAATAATTAAAACAATATTAATGATTTGCAATAATTAAAACAATACTAATTATTTGTAATGAAAGTAAGCTATGATTTATACAATAAGCTATATATATATCCCCAAAGAATAATATAGAGAAATGAATAAGGCTTGTGAAGTTTGTTGTTCATGTGCATGGAATTCTGTAATTTCACAAATGAAGCCTCGCTGTTGGAAAATATGTATGGTGTTTTTTCACATATGAATGAAATGAAATGAAATATATTTATGAGGTCACAAAAGCTTATGGGATTTAGATGTCAATACATACGTCCTTCATAATGTCTTATTTATACCTTGCAAATTGCATATATATATATATATATGCTTTTTTAAATAGTCTCTTTGATTCATTAGAAAATAATATAATTTAGATTTGATTTCTAAATTTTTATTTTTATTTTTTATTGATATTAGCTATTATTTCTATGGTCAAATCTTTCTCAATAACCTTGTATCATTCTAACACATTTTGAATGATAGATAACAAAAATCAACATATTAAATTCATAAAAGAAACACCTTCGACATAAATATCTTAAAATTTTTATATTTAATTTAAAAAAAAACATTTTTTACAAGCTTTTCTTGATTTTACTACCTTATAGAATATACACTCAATTGACCGTTGAAGATTAACCTTGTAACTTGTATCCTACATTAATAGAATACTTTTATGTTGCTACATGACATCTGAACTTTGTTGTAGAAAATAGCATATCTGTTTTAGTACTCTAAAGGGGTATCAGCCTACTTACATCAAAGCCCTGATTTTGTTCCATATGACCATGGTCTAACCTTGTCACCTAAAATCCCTAATTTTTCGTATCACCTTTGCTGACTTCATTCTTTGTCCAGGTCAAGTTCCTCTTCCCATTCTCTTTTCCTCGAAAGTATTTTCATTTTTCTTTTTCCAAAATTTCTTCAGAAGAGAAGAGTACCTATATCAATGTAGAAGAAAATCCCATCCTAGGAATATAGGAGGTTTTGTCCTGCCATCATTACGCAGAATGGGACACCATCATTCTGCGATTAAAAATGTTGAGAATGGGAAGGATCTGAATCCAGATAATCCCATTTAATGAATGAATGAATGAAAGATTTTAATGACGTCCACGAGACTAAACAGCCTATGGGACCGAGAAGAAATTAGTTGTCCTGCAAATATCTTCAGAGGCGTACTTTACCCATTTGGGATTATTGGCAATTAAATTATTAAACATGCAGGCCATTGTAGTAGAAATTAGTTCTTCTGATGATGAAGAAGAGTCTGAACCGCAATCAACGAGGTCCTCTTCATTCAAAAGGACCTCATTTACAGACGACGACGAGGAGCTTACTGTAATTGACAGCTTTATCTGTTCTGAGAAGAACAGTCGCCCAAAGAGGGCTAAAATTTTTGGAACCCAAATTGAAGATTTGGACAATGACTGCTTGGTTTTAGAGGGTGATCCAGAGAAAGTTGTTGCTGATCCAAGGGCTACCGCTGATGAGTCAGAGGATTTGGTAGTGACTGCTGAAAAGGGGGAGGTATGCTATATGTAATTTGTTTCTTTACTTTTTTTCTTGTACCCGTTGCTGAAATCTGTGAAATTTGGTAATATTTTTAACCTTTTGCTTCTAATTCCTGTATTAGCGCATACTTATCATTGAAATTGGTTTGTTGATATCGTTCTTCTTCTACCCATTGAAGAAATTTGTGGATTTCACGAGTACGTTAAAGTTTTTTCCCCTATTTCTAGTTTTAGAGGCGTGCCTTATAATGAATTTGGTTGGTTGCATTTTTTTTCCCTCTGCCTATCATTGAAATCTTTGCAGTTAGTTCATTTTTTTTTAATTTCCTGCTTCCAGTGCTAGTTGTTTAAGATATGCCCATCTCTGAAATTGTTTTGTTGGTTACATTTTTATCTTCTATCCATTATGAAATCTATTATTGAAATCGGTAAGTTGGATGCATCTTTCTTCCATTCATTATTATTTATTAATGAAATCTGTGTAATGAATGATTTTGAGTTTCTGCTGATACTGCTAATATAGTAAACCCTGCCTATTATTGAAATTGGTTGGTTGGTTGCATTTTTCTTCTATCCATTACTGATTAAATTTGTGAAATTTTTGCAAAGTTTTGAGCTTTTGCCCCAAATACTAGTATATTAAGATGCACCTATCATATTTTTTTCTCTATGCATGTTAACTTTGGACTTAGATGCCACAACAGAGGGGTACCACTTTTGTCAAACTCATCCAGGACTTGCACCTGCCCTTGACCGTCTGGTATGATGCAACCAGAGTTGGATGCTATATTTTTTCCCAATTTCAACACTTAACAAGTTGACATTTCTGGGAGGGATTTGAACTTGGGGCTTTGCTATGAAAATGCCGATGGGGCTTTGCTATGAAAATGCCGATGACTACCATTGGAATGGTCATCCAATTCAATAAGGTGCCGGTGACCAATCAGCATTTTTAACTCAAAGTACTGAAGGTTAAGGGGCTCTAGACTCAGAAAAAATATGGGTAAGATGCAAATATTAAAATATGGCATGGATTTCAAAAATGAAATTTAAGCATTTGCTTTTCTGACATCAGTACAATCTCCTCTCTCAAGCTCCAAACATATTCCACCTAACTGTAAGTTAGCAAAAACAAAAGCCTTTGGCTTTCAATATTTATCCACTTCGCTCTTTATTCTTTTATCACTTGCTTCTATTTGATTAAATATGTCTAAACACATAGTGTGTGAAGTGTTATTTAACAGCTTATATGGAAAGTATATAAATGCTTATAACAACAGAAATATAATAGAAGAAAGCAGCATGTAAAAGATCAGCTCTGTAGTGCTATAGATCACTAAATTGTGTAAATGATTTCCTGAAGTGGAATGAGTTCACCTGTATGTGAATATAAGGGGATCTAAAAAAATCGAAACCTTTGACGATACCTTTTCAATATACTAACAAAAGTTAAGTAGATTAAGTTAAAAATCTCTCTGAACTTAATGTACTTGGTGCTTAACTTTATATTAATTACACCTGAGTGGTCAAGCGCTGCCTACAGTATGCTCACCAAAAAATAGTGACAAAATCTTGACTGTTGTCTTGAGAAGCTTTGAAGTGGGGTGGTGCTACAATTGTTTGGTATCTGTCATCTCCAAGGCAAGGTTATTTGTCTGATCCTAAACAGTTCAATATTCAATTTCTGATAGTTTTGTGTATTACTGTCAAGTTTCTGCAACTTTTTCCTTTGTTGCAAAATGCATTATGCATACCCTTTGTTTTGTTTTTTTCTGCTTAAATTTTTTTCCACATATCTATTCTTTGTTCATCATTTATTTTTTCCCCTATTAATGCCTCATTAAACTTGCTTTGTGTGCACACTAATAAAAGATTGACCTGCTGTTACCAATTGCATAGTTCATCCAGCAATTGTCAATGATTGGATTCTTTGGTATTTGTTATTATTCCTATTTAGCCCCAAATTCTTTCTTCAATTAATGTAATGAAAAATTGTGTTTTTTGATGTGTGGCATGTATTCATAAGCCCACGACTTAATTGCGTGTTATGGTTGAACAGTCATCTTCCCTTCATTTATCAGTGAATGGCACATTTTTCATTTGTCTTGTGATCATTGATGTGATGATGGTTGTATGCTTGCTCGGTTGTTGTGTGCTAACTGTCAAGGTTTGTTGTTTGGTAGACGCCACATTCAAAAGTTCCCATCTTCATGGCCTTAAACTAATGTCAGGCAGCAATTTTTGTTTGACAATTGCCATTCAAGATTCTTTGTTTGGCAGTTTCTAGAAGCGGGTCCAGTTCAATGCAATTTACTAACTAGGAAGGTTTCAGTGTTTCATACTCACCCATTTACCAATACAGCAAACCTGTATCTGCGTACCTACTATTTTTTCAAGTATTTATCCAAAATGTAGTACCTTTATCGTCTTGTTTAAATAACCCATCTGAATCTGTTCCAGAACTAGCATGCTCTTCTCCAATTATTTGGCCATTAAACATGTCTATCATTAGTTGGACTGAAGCAGTTTTTATTGGGAATGCTTTTTCTTTCTGATTATGGATAGCTGTAACCTATTTCAACTGTGGATACTGTGTAGTATTGCATTTTCATGTTTTAGAACATTTCCATTCGTTTGAGTACAAAACACTACTTTTGATGCTTTCGCTGCTATCATAAATTCTTAGTTGTTAAAATTTTCTAACAAAATTTTCTAATTGAGAAATCCCTTTGTGATTTGCTAATTTTAGTCTAAAATTGGTTCTTAACAATGGGTTTTTTTTCCAATTTCTTTCAAATTTTTTCCTATAATATGTTACATTTGATCGTCAATTAATACATTCATGAGGGCGACATCCCCTATTTCAATTGTTATTTTAGGAGGTCTCTCTTTTCCTAACAATAGCATCTCTTTCTTCCATGGTTTCTCATGACTGTGCTTGCTGTGGTGAATGTGGCTGGGCTAGTTGTGGTAAATAGTCAAATAGTTTGACTGGGACCATTACCACAGCCACATATTTTTAATGACATTAATCACTGTAATGGACAATTTTCTTCCATTTCTATTGTTCTTTTCATATTTTGTGTCTGCGATTGTTCTCCAGAATCTCTCCTAGGGTAGCCTGGGACAGGATCCCATTGTTTACAAATTTTAATGAAGAGCAAGCTCTTTTACCTTTGTTCAATCTTCTGATATTATCTTTAATTCCATAGAGTGAAAATGCTGAGTACAAACCATCATGCCTGGCTTTTCCACCTCACAGTTGGCCACTTGTTCTGCTGCCATATTTCCTCACCTAATTTGCCATGAGATTTAAAATTCTCTGTTTCATTCCTGAATAAGTTTTTTCTTCTTCCAGTAATTGTGCTTCTTCTTTTAACTGCTTGGCTAGTTAGCATTGAGTCCCATTCTACCTTAAGTTTTTGACATCATGTTGCCTTTAGAGTCTTAGACAGTCTTTTTCCTCCTAAGAGGGCCATTGCTTCAGTCTTCCTATTTTTGTATTCGGTCCCAAATGGACTAGAAACATTATAAGAGATTGTCCAGCATCCATCTTTAAAGATACCCCACCTCCTGCTAATCCCAAATTGACATTTTCAGCTCCATCAAATTTGAGCTTAATTCAATCTCTTATTTTTCTCATTGTTGTGGAATGTCTAGATGCAGAAAAGACCTAGAACCATGTGGAATTTATTCACATTTTTTGTAGCTTTTGCTATCAATGTTGGTATGTTTCCTTTTTGACAATTTAGGGAGGATTCTTTAGGGGCCTTTACTCGAGAAAACCTTAAAAAACAGTTACAAAATAAATTGTCTTTACAGCCACCAAACAAAAATGGCCAACATCCACAGGCCAAAACCAGACAAAACACTAAAAAGACAACCTCCCACCACCCCAGGAACAAGAACAGCAAACAAGCATGACAGAGATGAAAAAGCATTACAGAAATGGGGAACCATCATCTGATTTGGATACTCTCAAGTCTCAACAGCCAACTCCATCAGCAAAGTCCCCACCCCAGCCATCCAAGTCCACCACAGCCACCTGTACGCTACAATCCCTTCCAGCCACAGAGGAGGTGCACACTGCATCAAAGACTAAGGCTGGAAACTTGATAACATGAAATTTTTTTTTCCATTGTTGAGCTTGAGCATTCCATCTTCTTCCCACATCAGCATCATGTACAAACTAAAAACTTGAAGGTGACCTCTAGAATGGGTAACCATCAAATTCTTTAGGACCATTCTCAATCCACACAAAAAAATTTGAGATCCTGCAGCTCACAGTACACCACCAGGATTTCCCTACTAAGCACTATCACATCTTCCATGGATGCCTGAACATCATCCCTTCCACTTTCACCTGTGGCTCTCCCAAATCCTTGCTAGGCAACTCCATGGAGCCGAATTGGGAAGATAAGAAAAGATTCAAGAGCCAAGCCCTCAACTCAGATGAAGGAGCAACCAAAGACAAATTGGCCACAAAATCATCTTGAATTGAAGCCTTTGACTGAGCAGGATCAAAGTTGCCAAAACCAGGAGTGCCCAGCACACATTTCACCACACCCAAAGGTGCCAAGTTCAGATAATGGAAAATGGAGCTCAAATGCTTGTCTGAAATCCCACCCTTGAGCAGGGGTCCTCATGCTTCAGAGAACAGTGATGCTGAGTCATCTCCCCCTGCCACAGAGCAAAACAAACAAAGATGCTACCTAATCCAACCAAAAACCTTGTCAAAGCAGTGTGCAAACACATAACTACCTATAGAGGAAACCAAGAGTATGCTAAAAAGCTAAGGATCCATTGCCATAAATAGAATGATGCCTTGGCACAAATGACGTAACCCTGTAGCTAGGGGGTCACTTGAGTGATCAAAGTTCGAGGCTCTCCAAGCTTTAAATAGAGGCTGTCACACTCACAACAAACCATCAATTCCATTCTAACAAACATCTCACAAAGTATGAGTGAGAAAAAAAATCAAAACAAAAGTATGTGACAGGAATGAAAGGGGCTACCAAGACCCTTAGGGAGGTAAAAAATCAATTTATTATTACGCGGAGTGGCGTTTCCTACAGTCACAGCACAGCATGAGCTAAAAGATTCGGCATATACAAAACTCGAGATTAAATCTCGGAGTAATAACAGATCCTCACTGTTGAATCCGAAAAAAAATATTAAAAAGCCATTCCAAAATTTGAGGATATTGTTATACTTAATGCGTGCAGTTATGAGGTTACGTCCTCATGTGGCCTTTTGCGATTCTGGCACTTCATCCAATTAAAATGATTCAGCCAGCTGTATGCAGCTTTAAGTTTCACGGGTGATCTGTCACGAAATATGAAGTTCTTCTTTCCATATCGTATGTTTCGTTATCCACATACCGTATTTAGAAAACAGCATTTACAAGGTGGTGCGTCAAATCGAGTATAGTGATAGAGACATGAAGATCTCCACAGAGGATGGTTCAATTTAGACTGCAAAGAACACCATTATTTCCGTTAGCGCGGGAGTGCTGCAGACAAAGCTTCACCAGGCTCCTACCTGTCACTTCTTCCTTTCTTACATTTCTACAATCATATATTTCCACTTAATCATATATTTCTTGTTAGTTTTTAGATCAGAAATGAAATAAGCAGAAATACAGCAACACATAGAACTATGAACACAGCATTTATCCTGGGAAAGCCCTCCTTCTTGAGGGAGAAAAACCCAGCAAAATATATCTCTTATATATTGAAAGAAATAAGAGCAGAAATCTGCTTTACACAATCAGGCCCTTTAAATCTGGCCAAGACTTAACAATAATGTATGCTGCTTCTCCTTGAGCAAATAATAAACCTTCTACAAAGAAATGAATCTGCTGCTAAAACATGCGAACTGCTTCTAGGAATGCAAATTGGAGTGAATATGATTGATACACCAATGAGAGGACTTGATCCTCCTTAAATACAAAGCCAAGAGACCTCCCTCCTAGGTCGGCTATTAGAAAGAATGAATATCATTTACAACATGAAGGCCGACCTGCCTTTAATTAAAGAAAAATAGCTCCCGAAGCTATAAAACACTAACATTTCTACCTTGTATACTTAGATCATTTGATTCATACAACTTAATCAATTGGTCCCATGTTGCCTTTGTTATTTTATTCACTTACATGCAAAATTACATTATCACTTGTTCACTGCCTGTAGTTTTGCACACAGTGACGGTCAGCACGCTTGCATCACACACTCTGCCCAAAGAGCTTACAACTTACATGAAAATGTTAGCCTCAAATTAATGTACTCTCCCTTCTGCCAAACACAAGAATTAAATTGTTTTGTTCAAAGGGGCAGAGGGCAGCACAGCAAGTTCGGTGACTGGATAACAAATTTGAGAGGGCTGGGGTACTTGGACCTCTCTAGGAATAATCTCAGTATGATAGGAGATACTTTGTTTGGGAGAATTGCCCCTTTCACTGTTCTCAACACAATTCACATGCACAGTTGCGGACTATCAGAAATTCCTCCCTCCTCTGCGAATCTCTCACGTCTTCAACTTTTGTATCTTTCAAATAAGTCATTAAGAGGTAAGATTCAAGATTCCTTCATTTGGTGGAGCTATTCGTTTGTCATATATTTTTCTTTCTGACAACAATTTGGAAGGTTCACTTCCCTCCTCTTTAGGTGGCCTCTCAAAATTGCAGCATCTCTATCTTAGTTCAAACAAATTAAATGGCAGCATTCCGTCTATTGTAGGTAATCTTTCAGCCCTTAGTGAGCTTCATCACATGTACATCTAACAGACTTAACGTTATTTTGTTGAAATATTCACTATAGTGTTCACAAAGTGGTACTCATAATAACAATATAATATATTTGTATTATATATATTTTAATTTTTTTTCATATTGTTCATATTGTTCATGAATCGGATCTGTAGACCTCAGTGAAACTGGTAAATCAGAATTATAAACCCAAAGGGTTATTTCAAATTGTGTACAAGCTATCAAAGAAGCTAAGGCAATACTTTCCGTTGCAACTTGCCATTTTGTGCAATTTAATTACTTAGCACAAGAGAATAATATAAGATAAAAGAGATGCAAAACTCTATAGAATAAACCTAAGTTATTGATTTGTTTTTGGATTCAGGTACGGGTACGTGCACGTGAATCCGGTACGGGATTCGGTCAAAATTTTTTTTGGGGTTGGGTACGTTAATACAAAAAAAATATAAAAATCAGAAATATATACATATTTGCAGCAGTAATTAAGTTCAGAATACACCACCATATTAATAGTCAAATAACATAGCAAAAATACATCACCACTTTCATAGTCAAATATTAAAATATTAGTGATACTCGAATGTCATGATATTAAAGTTCAAGCATAAAAATGTCAAGTGTTTACAATCAGCCATTATTGATCATTGATCAATCTGAATCATATGGGTCATCAAAAAAGGCAGCATCATTAGCATCATTAGATGCTACATTTTGTGTAGAACCACAAATAGCATCAGTGGCACTCGCACAAGCATTGACACTACCACTCTCATGCTCAGTAGCTGCGTTAGGCTCATACTCATCATCAATATCAAGTGCAGCTAAGTGACTTGTGGAAGCATACAAGTCAAGCTGCTCTGGCTCAATATCCCACCTCCTTGTGTCTCCTTCTTTGTAGGAACTTTGCTTGTGTGTAAGGAGGCGCAAGATTGAATGCACATACACCAAGTCCTTTGCCTTTTTTGAATGTAGCCTATTGTGTTTTATTGTGGATGAAGGAGTATGTGCTCCAATTCCTCTTAGAAGAAGATGAACTAGCAACCTATTAAGACCAAATTAAATTAAATTAAATTATTAAATTTTAAAATAGTTTAAGAGTTAATATAAATTAAAATTAAAATTACAAAATATAAAACTTACTTGGGATAAATTTTTTATTGCAATAGGTTGGAGGTGCCTGTATTCTTGCCCATGGAAGTACCACCAATTATGAGCATCCACCCTGTACTTGTCTCGAAGAGCATCAAGATTCTGATCAACACTACTAGAGCATGCAAAAGCCATGAACTCGGCCCTCACTTGATCACGTTGGTCATGATCATTGAAGTGCTGCCTTGTACCCTTGAGCCACTTCAACATCCCTATATGGAGTAACTCTTGATGAAGCAGAAAGTATCTCAAGACTATAATATTTGGGACTCAATGCAAAAGTGAGAAGATGCAACGGAGTGGTCATTTTGTTCCATCTATCAACAATGATTTCCTGTAGCTCTTTGAAGAACTTTTCTTCAGGATCTTCCTCTTTTGCATTGATGATGGATTTCATCTTCTCAATCATTGAGTTGATACCATCATATACTTTGCCCAAACAAGGTCTATCCATGTTTGTGTAATGGATCATGCTCAATATGGGCTCAGTGAAATTGACGAGATACTCAACACGATCCCACCAACTATCATCTATGACCTTTGCTTGACCCTATTTGCCCTTTCACTGCTAGATTGCCTCCATATGGCCCAATTAGGGCTGATTACCATGGCACAGAGTGCCTCACGAACCTTTATAAGTTGTCTCAACACAATTGTGTTGGAGGCAAAATGGGTCTCGGCAACCTGTTTGAAAATAAAAATAAAAATAAAAATAAAAATATAATTTAAATTTACAAAATCAAAATTTAAAATTAAAAAAAAATAAAGGTATAAAAATATTGAGAATTAATTTACCTTCAAC